>QFEM01007568.1:0-177013 GCA_003316205.1 Boletus bicolor
TTTTGATCATATGCACCCAAACCTGCTGATTGGTGATCAACGTCCTAGCCTCCAACTCCGCGCCTTCGTCATCAAGCACATAAGGCGGCTGTCCACAAGACATTATGATTCATAGCATCACGCGATGTAGCCAGCACTCACTGAGGTAAAGGAGAATCCCTTGCACATGGCTTTAACGCCTTCCAAATGAGAATGGTCCGCACGACGAAGAGCGATAAGAATGTCCTCGGATTCTGGAAGAGAGGAAAACGAAACCGAGGACTTGTTGAGCGTCTCGTTCGTGCAGAAAGTAAAGGTCGCGTCGTAATACGGATCCCCGTGAGCCTGAATGCCGTGCTCCCGGGTGTGCTCTTCAAATATTTCGGAGAACTTCTCCGCCACCTTCGCGATAGAAAACACGGAAAATACCCTTTTGGGAGGGACCTCCCTCAGCAGACAAAGGACAAGCTGCAACAAAGAGTCGGCGATATTCTTGCCTTGCTTCTCCTCCAGGTGGAGCTGAGCGGAGGATTTGGGAGTGAATACAAAGATCGGATAGTCTCCCAGTAACCCCTTGGTGCAAGAAAGCACGAACTCGACGTTGTCGCTTGTGTCATTATATAGGATGATCCACAACTGGTCGTTGCCGTCTTCGCGAGGGAAGTCCAACGCCCTTTTTGCGAATGGGAGAACGATATTTGCAGCCGCTTCGTTCTGCATCAACGCGCCCCAAAATTCCGTCGGAAGGTCAGAAGCATGCTTGTATGCGCGTGCTCGACAAGGGGGGAGACTAGGCATGATCGAGAAACTTGGTGGTGATGTGAGGATGGCTATAACCCTCTACTTTATACGCGAGGAAATGCAACGGTGGATAGCATCGTTACGGACTCTATGGAGCCAGTTGGTATGAACGTTCGAGCCATGAGCCATCCTGCACAACCAAAGATGATAATGGAACGTCGGTAATGTTTAGTGAATCCGGCTCTTGACATGCTGAACTCCATAAATTGTGGAACAATGAGCAACGTTAAGAGCCATAGAGAATGTACCGGGAGGACGTCCTGTGCCACCGCAAGGTGGTCTTGCCCGGAAATCGACGTCCAGCCGATTCTCCGGGCTACAGCAAACAGCACAGAGATTATGAAGCGTAGAATATCTCGCTTTGGGGAGGGCACTAGTCAATGCTCGATGTTGTGGCCAAAATGACGTTACCTTGAGAAGGAAACCTGGCGGGCGATGTGCTACAGTATAGTAAAACCCAAGATAGGTTTACTAAATAGGTTTAGAGCGTGCCGTGAGTTTGGATGTTGAAGGCTCGAATTAATGGATAACCACGGAAGAGCCATGCGCTTGCGCTAATGTTGGTTCACGCTGAGAGTGACTTGCTCGGCACGCTTTCCAAAGGCCATATCGAACGTTGTGGTACGCCATGAAGAGCAGGTCAACACCGCCACGATATGGTCAAGAATATAACTCCTTGACTTTTGGCCACCCATCCCACAGGGCGATCGGGCAACGAGTGCCACCAAGCCCTGTGGCAGAAATGACCACGAGTCAAGCCCCTTATTGACAAGCAATACACACACGATATCTGTGTCAGCTACTGCCTGCTATATATCAGTGGTGTCCGTCCGTTCATTCACTCCGTCTTTCACCCAACCGCCGGGAACGTTGGGGGGAACGATATCCTCGATGACCTTCAAAATAGCCAGCAGCCGTTCTTCGTTGTGTTTACGCCCAACGAGCTGCAAACTAACGGGGGCATTGTCATACGTGGACGGGTCCCACTGTCGGGCGATGCGCTCCTCTATCCCGTTCCTTGGCGCATGCGAAAAAGAATCCAACAGAGGAAACTGGGAAGTCGAGTACTGGCCAACAGGAAACACGACCGCTGGGAGGTCCAATAAGTTCCAATGCGATGAATATGCCCACCAGCAAGTCGTGTCATGGGGTGGGGCCAGTGTTGGTGCAACAGGACATATGATTACATCCACAGGACGACCTGTGGAACCTCTAGTCGCATTCCAGTGTTGTAAAGCCTTGGCGCGAAAGGTTTCACGCTCAACGTTCAAACGAAATATTTCGTCGACGGTGAAAGGACGAGGATCTCGAATCTGATCTAGTATCCATTTAGTTTGAGGAACTGGCGGTTCCTCTCCAGCGCAAAGAACTTGCCAGTACTCTGCGCCGCCATCCAGGAAGTAAAGCCTCAACTGCACAGCATCGTCAGTATACACAGAGATCGAAACTGCGGCTCAGGAGCTTCTCACGATCAATTCCCACCCCCGCTCATGATCCAGCGGTTCCCACAACACGACTTCGTGACCCGCCTTCCTCAGCTCTGCCTCGTATCTCTTCATTGCCTCCGTGATAGGTGGATGCGGAGCCACGACACCATCATCGTAGAGCATCGCTATAGTCAACTTTTCCGGTAGTCCTTGTCCTCGTGCGACGTCCGCCTTCCACGGCATCTCGAGAAGCGGCGGCTCAAAAAGCCACGGCTTGGCGTCCAGCATCACCTTGCAGAAAAGTTCAAGGTCTCTCGCGGATCTAGCTAGTGGCCCCACACAACCTACGACCGCGTCCATACCGTCATGTGAACCAAGAAGCCCTGAATGAGGCAGGCGGGCAATCGAGCCTTTTAGGCCGTACAAACCGCAATGTGCTGCAGGGATCCTGACGCTTCCACCAATATCCGTGCCGATCCCTAGAAAGCTTCCGCGGCAAGCAATGAGGGCACCTTCCCCTCCGCTGCTGCCTCCACTAGTCAGCTTTCGGTTGTACGGATTGACAGTCCGCCCAAAGATATTGTTGTTTGTCTCCAATGACTAGAAGGAGCGTGAATGTTTGATTGATATACTGTACAGGTTATTTGCTTACGAGCAAGGTTTGAGGGTTTTGCGTTTTGACATATATGATGGCCCCTGATTTCCTTAGAATGTTGACCACGAGGGCATCGTTATCAGCCACCGTCCTGTACGCCCAGGCTGAACAAAGGGTTAGTCACCGTCCTGTGTGCCAAAACGGTGCTATACGTACCGGTGTAGCCAGCCGATGTGTCCAGACCCTTTACTTTGATGTGGTCCTTGATCGAAACTGGCAGACCATGCAGTGGTCCGACGACCTGTCCGGTCTCCTTTAGATGCCGATCCAGCTCCGCAGCCCTTTCAAAAGCATCCTTGAGACAGGATTCCGTTAGGCAATTGGTCACATCGTTGGCGCGGATCGCGACTGTGACAGTTGCTGTCAAGACTTCGGTTGAAGTGTAAACGCCTCTCCGGATGAGTTCGACGACGGTTGTGGCATCGCAGTTTACGATGGCCCTTTGCTTGTCGGTGAGTGTCGCTTGTGGGTATGCCTGAACGTTCACGACGTCGACATGAGGCTTGGGATCATTGTCAGCAGCGAAATCGAATTGGCGCAGATTATCTGTGCGATCGCGCAGCTTGCGGGCGGCCACATTCGTAACTGGTAGAGACTGTGTGTGAAGCATGCTCGTGGTGGGTTGGTGGGTTGCGAGCGCCGAACACAGGTAGCTATGAGACGCGGCGATGCTATCTATTCAGCACCCATGCTTTTGTGGGCTGCCAATGCTGTAGAAGCAGTGCCAGCTGTCAGAGGGCTGTACCTTTCTCGGATACTCTGGGCAGGGTTACTACCAATCCGGACACGGTTCATTACTGGGGGACTCGCGGGGTTACTGAGATTTGTCTGGCTAGAAGTTTCTGGCTCCAGCTAGCCGAGCCTGAGGCCATCCTAGTAGAATTCAGGTGACAGCGTTGCTCTTTTCTTGCCACCTAGCCTGACATGAAGCCCCCTCGTTTCATTGGATTCAGCTCACAGCGTGACCTGCTCGGTGTGATCCTGTACTCGCAGTTCACTCCCCCAAGCCTAACCCTTGCTTCGCGCTAGACGGGCCTACAGGCTTTTGCCTACTCATTTATCTTCTTACTCTCTTCACGTTGCACACATCGGTCTCTACCTAGTTATATCCCTGTACCTACACCTTCAATATTTGCTATACACATACCCACCGTAGCGTTCGACATTCGCGGACTGAGGTTTTTGAGCTTTCGAGTTACGGAGCAAGTACTGTAGTAGGTAATTAGCCAAACGCGGATTCGGCGCGAAGCTTTCTATAAACGGTTTGCTTGGGACTTACTTCGCCTCCTGTATGACTACACATCTGGCTCGCCCTCACAGTCACCTTTCTAATCGCGCCAAGGTCCGCTCCGCTTTGGAGCGTAAGCCCGTCTTCAAGGGCGTATTGGAAAACCCCTTTCAGATCAGTTGGTGTGTTCCATTCCAATTCCACTGAAATCTGAAATCCACGGCCAACCATTCTCAGGCCGTCAGTACCAACGAATGTTCAGAACGTTGTTCTAGCTCGCCTCGTGGCCGCCCTTGGGAACATTCCTCCGCGCGCCCGTGCTTCTCGAAAAGTTTCACAGAAAACGGGTGTTTCTAGCCATCAACGAAATGTAGGCATCACCGAGGAGGTTGAGCATGACAATAGTCAATCCAACCCGTCACAAGCACTGGGCCAAGGATGTGCAGAAGACCGTGTGTCTGGCGTTTCACATCTCGTTATCGGAATCAATACAGTAACCAAGGCGCTGGAATCTCAGCTTCGCGTCACACGCAGACATGTTGTCGTGGATAACCCCTCACAGAACGGCGATCAACTACCAGCGCAACCCCCAATAGTAGTCGTCTTTGTTTGTTATGCCGACGTTGATCCATCCGCGTTAGTCGATCACATACCATACCTGGTGGCCGGGTGTAACTCCCCCAGAAATGTAACACACTCGATCAAGCTGGTTCCACTACCAAAGGGTTCCGAATCAACAATCTCCCAAATTCTCGGTATCCGCAGCGCTGCCGTCGTTGCATTTCGAGTATGGGATCATAACTACAACTGAGGTGTTCTGTTACTCATCCTCGATTGTACAGCATGGATCTCCCTTAT
The DNA here is from genome assembly GCA_003316205.1 of Boletus bicolor. Classification (NCBI taxonomy): domain Eukaryota; kingdom Fungi; phylum Basidiomycota; class Agaricomycetes; order Boletales; family Boletaceae; genus Boletus; species Boletus bicolor. Next base: position 4,949 of record QFEM01007568.1, read on the forward strand.
CCGAAGCAATCAGGGATATTCTGGACTCCGTTCCAATTGTTAGCGCCCCTTGGCTTTGCCCCTCAGACACCCAGGGTACTTCACAACTTGTGCCCACGCATATCAAGCAGCTCCGCACAACTGCTCCAAAAGACATGAAAGGCGCAAGAGAACAAAGGTCGAAAGCAAGAGCAGCCGCAAAAAAGAATGTATCAAATTACTCTCGGTCAATGCGTCGGAAGTCTCGTGTAACATTAACGACTGGGTAGGAGGGTGCCGCGAGAACAGTTGGGAAAATGGCTTGGATGATTACTGGTTTTGTTTCAGCAGAGGACTAACTCCGCTTATGTGCTTTCTTGGCTTGGGAGTCTTCGAACCTCGGGCCATGACGCAATGATAATATCCAGTACTCTACAGCATAACGGATTATCGTTGTGCCAGGCTGCCAGCAGTAATTTCGGCCTCTTTCCCAAGCACAAACACGCCAATGTTACGAGGGGGAGAATTGTGGCTGTGGGGAATAAAAACGTGACCGTGAAAAAAGCATACTATACACAGATACGGTACATAAACAAAGTTCCTGCCGAGAAGTCCGGCCTTTGCCCAGACCCGATTATTATCTTTGGTTAAGTGACCTAGAAGATATCTCGGATAATATTGACTTGTCTGCTATCTTTACTGTTCTCACCAATGTTCATAGCTATAGTAGGCACACGGGCTGCTGGAAAATCAACGGTCGAGGACTACCTCATCTCCAAAGGCTTCACTTCAGTGCGCCTCCCTCGGAACGGTCTCGTTGAGGTGAGTCCAGTCCACCTCTCCGTGCTTTCTCGCACAAATCTCGACGGCATTGCATAGCCTCACATTGCCACACCTGCGACCCATGTTTCGGCCGTGAATCACTCTGAAATTTTGGGATCGTCCCGGCCCCCCGATACTTCCGAGAGGCAATCTTTTCTCAATATGAACTCCCCAGTGCTATCAGCATTCCCTCACCGTTCCCATCCAGTGACGTTTGCCTCTTCCGAGGAACTTCTCAACCATGTCACCCGAAATTGGCGAAAAAATTTTGTGACCGTCGACTTGACCTCCAGTTCCCTCGTCAACCTTTTTGCCAAGCGACCCTTCTTTTTGCTTGTGAATGTAGATGCCCCCTTGCTACAGCGTTATCGTCGATCGCAGGGGTATGTCCTCCTGGGAGATCGTCGCTAAACCATACTGGAACCAACCTCAGAACAGGTTCTCCATCACTGGAGGAATTTGTTCGTCAAGACGACGAGTTTGTTTTCGGAGCTGATGTGAATTCTCCGGGCTCAAATCAAACACCGTTGCCGGGTCTTCGTGGAATGAATTATCTTGTGAAGCTCAACATCGCCAATACGTTCCAATCCTTAGCGGAGCTCCATTTTCACCTAGATTTGCTGGATATAACAAATACCCAACGGTTGCGTCCCCAGTGGGATACATATTTTATGGCACGGAACGTTCCTCGGCGTGTTCATCCGAAGCTGACATCTCGTTCCCAGACCCTCGCTGAGCTGGCGTCTCAGCGTTCGAATTGCATGAAGCGCCGTGTCGGCGCTATCTTGGTCCGTGATAACCGCATCGTCTCCACAGGGTAAGTCATTCGTGGGTATCGGCGAAGGACAATGATATCCGATCGGATTTGGTTCAGATACAATGGCACTCCGCGCGGCGTGACAAACTGCCATGACGGCAAGGAATATCAACCAGCTTTCGTTTGCGGTTATTGACTGCGAATTCAGGTGGTTGTGCACAGTGCAATCAAACTTCAAGCACATGTGACGTCGAGTGCCTCTGCCTCCATGCGGAAGAGAACGCCCTCCTAGAGGCAGGTCGTGATCGAGTGGGAAGCAACGCGATATTGTATTGCAATACGTTCGCGCCATCTTTGCTTTGCTCTATCAATTCCAACGCCATGTTTCAGATGCCCATGCCTCAAGTGCACTACCAAAATAATACAATGTGGAGTTAAGATGGTTGTTTACAACCTAAGCTACAAAGTGTATGTGTCTGATATATGTTATTCTGTTAAGCTGGCTTGAAATAAACTGCGGCAGAGACGAAGCATCGGCGAAACTCTTCAAAGACGCAGGTGTGGAAATTCGGCGCCACGTTCCACCAGCCACAACATGAGCGTCCGGTTGAATTCGGTCTTCTCAAGTTGCAAGCGGCGTTACTCTTTCAAGATGAGAGTCACATTGTTATTGATATCCCATTTTGCATCTCTCAAAAAAGCAACGTCATTTGACACGCGTCCTGATGTAGCCATGAGCGCTAGCCAGACGGCGTCTTCATTACTGTCCCTGAGCGCCATATACAATTCCCTTGCACATGCTTGGAGTTCTTCGTGCGCCCCGAGGTGCAGAAAACGCCGGAAAATCAGGATAACCTCCCACCCTGAGGCGTCTCGCATGTGGACCCCAGTTACTACCGCGGTCATGGTTTTTAAGATTGACCGATATAACCGGTGTGAATGGGTGTACGCTGATTCTGTCCCGACAGCACCACGACCCCGGCGCGCGAGAGCATTTTGTCCGTCCGCGGCCTCGAGCTTTGCCAAGATGGTGGTAAACTTGGGCCAGATGTCATCCCAGACCCTCCGGCCCATGAAACTGCCCACATGGCTAACCAAAGATTCCACCAATGCTGCTGCTGCACTGACAACGAAAACTTCTGTGTCACTGAGCCGATTCAGAATATATGGCCAGGCCTGATGGACAGAAGGAAGAATCGCAGATTCGGAGAGTACTGGTGTAGCGGATTTCAGGAGCAGCAAGATCCGGGCCCGGATGACAGGTGAGCCGTGAGTGAGGAAAAAGATTGATCGTGAAACCATTTGCTTTGCTAAAGCCTGCGCAGATGTAAGCGGTTCTTCTCCGTCAGGATTATTTTCTTGTTTCATCTTGTCTTTTGCCCCTTCATCCTCCCCTTTGTCAAGGTCACCCCAGGCTTGGTGAGGGGCAGGACCATAGTCAGTGTCATCATATTTCTGCGGGGGATTGTTGCGATGAGAAACCCAATCTAATAGTGAATCGAGACTCTGGATTTTCAACGGCGCAAGAGGGTCCTCTTTGGGTGCACATTGAACGCGGGGCTCGTCATTTTCGATGACTTTAATGACCTCTCCCAAAACCTCCACTAGGCCCTCAACGAGTACATCGTATCCATGGTACTCGTCGAGTCTGTCGAAACACTCCTCCACTACGTCCCCCGCCTTCTGGACGACGTCACTGCCGACTAGGCGCACCAGTATTACCAGGACCTTGGTAGCGTCAACATCAAGCCATCGGCGGCCCAGACGATGGGATACTGCGTCAAGAGCATAGTCAAAATGTGAGAATAGCAGGTTCGCAGGTGATGCATAAGAGGTCGCGTTGGCAATAAAGGTGAGAGTGGCGAGTGCAGTCAGAGAGAGATGTGGTATTGGAGAGATGACAGAATGAAGGATGGGATACAGGACGTGTATAAGAAGCGGCGTGAAATGAGCTTGTAAGATGCCGGCGCTGATTGCAAGGAGATGAAGGCAAAATGTCTTGTGTAACAGAGGCTGGAAATTTGAGTAAGGGGGTGTGAAGCGATGAGGTTCTGCGATGTCTGCCGTAGCCCGTATTACGGCCAATCCCTTCGTGAATTCCGTCCGCAGGAAGGAATCATCATCCAGTAAGTCAGAAGAGGGATTTGCGGCTTCGATGTGTTCGATGGCCCACAGTTCTGCGATGTCTCGAGCGAGTCCTCTAGCGAATCCTTCGAGTTGCTTGCTGTGTGTGATGACGCACTGCGAGAGTTGGTCGTCGTTGTCGAGAAAAGTACCGCTAACACCCTCTAGCAGCCGACCTGCACACCAGAGAGCCGTTACAGCGGTACGCGACTCGGAAGTGCGCCCAGTGCTGGCAAACCACTCGATCGCGTAAAGGCAGTTGTTGCCGCTTGCGCGACCTAATGCTCTGAGCATCCTTGCGAGAGCATCACTTGCAGACCTCGACAGAACATTTTTGAATGGGACCTCAGGAAAAGTGATCCTTTCTGCTGACTCGGGGTCATCTTCCAGATAGAGCTGCGCCCCAGGTGCGTGAACTGTGACGGGAGGAGTGCTGAACTCCAAAACTGAAAGTAAAGTCCAGCCCCATCGCTCGATGCCACCGCTAGGACCGAGGAGAATATTTAATCCTAGCGAGAGAGACGGAAGCCCAACACCTTTTGGAGTAGTGGATTGAGCTAGTCGACAGATTGCTTCTACCTGACCAGCGATGTGTTCTACTTTAGAATCCGCCTGAGAGCCGATCCAACGAGGCAAAGAGCTGAGACTATCTTTAGCGATTTGCGTCAGGGTCTGCAGTAGTGAGTGGCGTGCCGAAACACACGAGAGAAGGTCAAGGATGGAACTGTTTGCGAGCTCGGCAACCTGGGGATAAGACGAATTGGACAATGAGAGCAGCCACGACAGCAAGAGAGATCGTGATTGCGGAAGCGTCAATGAGGTTGTAGCCAAAATTTCTTTTGCCATGCTTGCTAGTGCAGTCAGTGCAGAAGGTGTGGGGTGGTTGACTAGTGGAGTGAGTGTGTTCAATGCGATATGAAGTTGAGAGGCAGAAGCCCTTAGCCAGGAAGAGGTGCGGGTGACTAGGTAAGGTGCCGACATTGTTGGCTGTAACTCTGGCTCTGGTGCATCGTTGAAATGTGCAAAGTCTTCAAGATCGACCACACTGCGGATCGCCCCGTCCGCAATGCAAACGGCATCTCCGATAGAGAGCACGACAACCTTCTGTATGACGACAAGAGCCCCTGCAACGACTTCTCCATTGGCCCAGCTCTTGCTATCCTGGGAGGCGAGGGCAATCCGTGTCATCGTGCTGACAACACCTGGTAAAACTGACGGAACGAAGCGAGTTGGCGCGTAAACACTGAGGATGATGTCCAATAATTGTAGAGAGATGCGTTGCAAGGCCCGGTGAGGTGACTTGGCCGTCGACAGGAGGAAATCCACAGTCTGCCCTATCACAGGCAAGAACCTCACAGAGTGCGCATGCGCTTGGAATTGAGCGAGACGTTGTTGAGCGGAGAAATTTTGGGCCTCGAGTGGTGCCTCAGAATCCGTTCGTTCACGGAGAAGTGCAAATAGACATCGTGCGGCAGATTCCTTGGTCTCATCGCTTCGATCTTTGCCTTTCCCCTTCCCCTCGAGACTGCCGACGATGGAGCTGCACAGCATAAAAGTCTGGCTCCAGACGTCCAGCCCGCCAGTCCACCACCACGAACCACACAAGGTGGCGAGTACTCTAAGGAGCTTCTCCATTACTTGGTCAGGGATGCTATTCGATGGATTCCGGCGTAAGATCGTGGATAGAGGGAAAAATACATATGAGGCGAGGTTAGCGGAGAGTGCTGAATCGGAGTGCTGCCCGAGAGTATCCTCCAGGGTGGAGAGGAGCTGTAACACGAGGGAGACATTTGGTGGTGCAAGTTGGGATTTCTCGAGCAAGGGTACACAAATTGGTTTGAGCTGAAAGTGATTAATGATCAACGATCGGACTATACAGACTTGAGTTTTACCTTGTCAAAAAGCTTTTGATGTTCATCTTTCATGGATGCCATGCAAGATGGAGTGAGTGACTCCAATAAAGTGGCGATACGTGACCTTCTCCATGTTTCCTTCATGGACCTCCATTTCGAGATTTATTCACAAGCTTGCTGCCAATCCCTCGTCGGCTCGGAGTCTGTCTGGGCAACCTCACACCCACTTCTTCCCGACCGACTGGCATGTCCCTTGCCCCCGAGCGCATCCTCCTCGTGGATTCTTATGACTCTTTCACGTTCAAGTGTGTCACACATGGGGTTTCGGTGCTGTCCAGTCTAAGTCTTTCCCTTCTAGCCTTGCATCCCTCTGCCGCAAAGCAGCACCCTCCAGCCAAATCTACATCATCAAGAATGATGAGCTAGCCCTCTCAGAACTACTACCGTTTCTTCAGTATTTCACAGCCATCATCGTGGGTCCCGGTCCCGGATCTCCTGACGTGGCCGCGGACGTTGGAGTCGTCAAACATTTGTGGAAACTCGACGAGCACCATCTGCTACCCATCTTTGGTGTATGTCTTGGGCTACAAAGTCTGGCCACGGAATGTGGCGCAACAATCAAGAGGCTACCTATCGTGAAGCATGGTCAGGTCTCCGTCGTGAAACACACAGGAACGGACATATTCAAAGCCGTCGGTATCGTGGAAGCAGTTCGTTACCATTCCCTCCATGCCCAGCTCAATGGAGTGGAAGATCTGGAGGTGCTCGCGTGGGCCACCGATGACTCGGGCATTGAAAAAACGGTCATGGCTCTTAAACATACCAAGGATCCATTCTGGGCTGTACAATATCATCCCGAATCCGTTCTCACTCGAGGCGGAGGCGTTGAAGTGATGATGAACTTTTGGCGCCTGGCTCGTTCCTCGAACGCTACCCGAGGTCGTCGTATTCACTCGTGGGACTCCACGTCTGCGGCGAGGTTCGGTACACCATGGCCAAACCCACACCCGCCGCTTGCTTCTACCCACCCCTCGCCGCCGGGAACAGTTCTTACGTCCACTCTGCATCTCCCGGGCGTGGATGCGGTGGCTATCTGCGAGCAGTTCGGCGCAAGGGACGAAACATCTCCATTTGTGATGCTGGAATCCCTCGCTCAGCCCGGGCAATTTACCATCATTGGTTGTCTCCACTCGTCTTCCCCTCGTATCACATATTCCATCAGCGATAGCCTCCTATCACTTCACATAGGCGACTCAGTTTCCCACATCCATCTAGAATCACACGATGTTTGGTCGTGGTTATCTACGTTCATGAGCGAGCGCAAAGCCTGCAATGGCTCGTTCGACTTGCCCTTCTGGGGAGGTTTAATCGGCTACTTATCTTACGAGCTTGGTGTCAAATCGCTTGGCGTGCCCTCAACGGCAACTCCCGCAGAGAAGCGTCATCCAGACGTGAACCTGGTTTTTGTGGAACGTAGCATCGTTCTCGACAGCAAGACGGATATAATTTATCTTCAATCTATTATAGACAGCGACGAAGAATGGCTCGCCGAAACGGCGGCAAGACTCAAACTTACTATCCCGGATTATACTACTCGCTCGTATAATAGTGTCCCTTCTTCAACGAAGGTGCGGCCCGGTACAGCAACCGTCATCTTACCCGACAAGGATTTATATATTTCTCGGATCAATATTGCAAAGGAATATCTTTACGCAGGGGATTCCTACGAACTATGCCTCACAGCCCATACAAGGGTCGTTTTAAACGACCCTGTGGCTCACAAGGCTTTCCGACACTCTTCATCTTGGGAACGTTACAAACATCTCCGCGAATTGAATCCCGCCCCTCACTCTGCGTTCCTTCGGTTACATCCTACAACACTGATGGCTTCATCACCAGAGCGTTTTCTTTCTTTCTCTCGCCCACCGGGATCAACGTATCAACTACGTCCCATCAAGGGCACCGTTCGAAAAGGACCTGGCATCACGCGTGCTGTCGCAGAACAAGCGCTTCGAGGTAGCGTGAAAGAAGTTGCGGAGAACCTGATGATAGTCGACCTCATACGCCACGATCTTCACAATGTCGTCGGTGAAGACGTTGAGGTAACACAATTTTGCGCAGTCGAGGAGTACAAGACCGTCTGGCAACTCGTAAGCGTCATTCAAGGGAGACCTACCGATGGTGCAGATGAACTGGACAGTCGGTATGCCAATGGTGCACTCGGTTGGGAGTTGCTGAGGCGTAGCCTCCCACCTGGTAGGATTCTGATCACACTCGTTTGTGTCGTCTGAGCCTGGTATTCTATAGGTAGCATGACCGGAGCGCCTAAGAAGCGCAGTGTCGAGATCCTGCAGACCCTCGAAGACAACGAACGGAGCGTCTATTCCGGTGTCTTTGGTTACTGGTGCGTAGGAGGCGGCGGAGACTGGTCGGTTACCATTCGGAGTTGCTTCAAATACGACGATCGGTACAACCCAATGCCTTCACCTTCCTCCTCAAAGACCGCAGAGTCAACCGCCGATTCTCACGTAGAAGAGTGGGTTGTGGGTGCTGGTGGTGCTATCACAGCACTTTCGGACCCTCAGGAAGAATGGGAGGAGATGACGGTTAAGCTTCAAAGCGTTCTTCGTGTTTTTGGGGCTGCAATTCCCCGTGGAAACTAATCGTATTCCTCCTACTCATCCCGTACACTAATGATAATTGAATTCAACTTCAACTGTACATTGGAAAACTACGAGGGATTGTACTGGGAAATGAATTTCACCGAGGTCATCATCAGGCCATGAGGGCTATGTGTTTGAGTTCGCTACAATACTTTCTCAGTCGAAAAATCTGGCGAAGAGCACGAAGCGCTTACTTCTGGACTTGTTGTCCTACTTTCATAGGAGGATACAAACTCGCGATTTCTGCATCAGGCACCGCCTCGAACGTTTTTGCACGCGCTATCAACGTCGGTAGAGGGGAGAGATCGTAATCGGAAGAAAGGTGCCAGAAGAACGTCGATGAGATTCTGATAAGAGGCCGATCTGGGAGACTAAGCTTGCGCTTCGCAATGGTCTGGAAAGGGTGCGTGTCAACGTAGGAGAAGTCATGTGTCCGCACACGACTCACATCGACAGTCGCTCCATTCACGACTACTTCATGGAAGCCAGCCTTGATAAGACCTCCAGTGAGATGCTCGATCTGCTTTCCTGCTTGTACGAGAAGGAAGCGTCCGGTTGGCGGAAATCTGACGGGAATGCGCTTTCCAGTGTTCCGTGCCCAAATATGGAGGCCTGGGTATCGCGAGCGACCGTGGATGGTAAGACAATTAAGATCGGTATGGAATCCTGCCAAAATGGTATCTTTCTCTCCGTATTTCGTGAGATCAGAAGCAGTTGGGCCGAGTAAATGTGATCTATGCGGATCCAGTCAAAGTGTAATCTTGCAGAGGATGGATAGACACTTGCCCGTATTTTCCCGCTCCCTTGATAGTGTCTCGAGGGAGTCCAAGGCCAATCGCTGTCATCTCTGCGATATTCTCGACGCTTGACAGAAAGCGCACATGAGCGACATTAAGAGTATTCTGAGTAGAAAGAGAGTGCCATACGCATCCATCATGGACCTGCCCCACTTTTCCATGGTGGGCTGCCAGATGTCCTTGAAGATAGGGGCTTGAGGAATAACGTTGGGTGCATTTAACACAGGGTATTGTGTCTCGTATGGAGGCGGGGTGCCCATTTTCCAAAAGAAACGACATTTTGGATCCGGGTGGTGACCAGAGATGTCCAGGGGTCTTTCGGCAGGATCGAGGCGGGCGATGATATCGAGGCAGGGCTGGTGAACAGCACACTTTGGCTTCTCGGTGTTCTCGAGGGTAACCCCGACCTGATATGAAATATCAGGGCGCTCGTCCTTTCTCAGTTCCTGGAGTGGTTGTGCAAAGTAGTCCTCGACGAGATCGAGAAAGACGTTATTGTCCTCTTCTGACACGCGAGAGTCATGCACAAGGAGAGCTCCGTACGTTATTAGAGCGTCGGCAGCCTAGCGGGAATGTGCCTTTACAAGCCTGGACGCAAAGCTTGGTGTGCGTACCTTTTTACATTCTTGTTGGACTCGCTCAGAGCTGTCGTTCTCTGAAAGAAAGAGGTCGAGGTCGATGACTGGCAGCGTCTCTGATAGATTGGACATGATGGGCTATCGGCAACATCGCCTTGCACACTGCGGTCCGTCTTCTCGGCACGTGCCGGCACATTTCTACCTCACCCCACCACCTCCCAGCGAACAGCTCACCATGTTGAAGGTCTGTACCGCTGCCTTGAACCAGCCCGATGACTGATCTGTCGTACAGATCCTTAGCATGAAGAAGAACGAAGATGCGGCAGCGAAGAAGAAGCCAAAGACCAGCGCCGCACAGATACGCGTACAGAAAGGTCTGTCCGGTCACTCCTGATGGTCGTCCAGGAAGCCTTGTAGACCTCGCCGATGTATCTATCAGACCTGACCGAGCTTGACCTACCAACAACGATGAAGACACATTTCCCCGACCCAGCTGATCTCCTCAACTTCACGCTTACCATTACTCCCGACGAAGGTCTGGAAACATGTACCCTATCTAGCTCTGACGTTTACCACCCAGTCAATGCAGGAATGTATCGCGGCGGAGCGTTCATTTTCTCGTTTACGATCAACAACAACTACCCTCATGAGCCACCAAAGGTCAAGTGCACACAAACCGTACGTGTTTCCCGGTGTCTTCAGCTCACGAAGTGCTGATCATCATCAAGATATATCATCCCAATGTAGATTTAGAGGGTAATGTCTGCTTGAACATTCTTCGAGAAGACTGGAAACCGGTGCTGAATCTGAACTCGGTGATGGTCGGACTACAGTATCTGTTCCTGGAGCCAAACGCAGATGACCCATTGAACAAAGGTAAGAGGACATGGCCAGTTTGCATCTTTGTTTGTTGACGAGGCTGCAGAGGCTGCGGAGGAGCTACGAAAGAACCGGGATTTGTTCATACAGAACGTCAAGTCTTCCATGCGGGGAGTGCATATCAAGGGAGTTCAATACGCGAGAGTACTCGTACAATAGCGCTTGCGCATTCGAGAGTGTTTAGAGTAGCCATGTTCGCTACGGCATGCGTTAGATCACACTTTGGTGCTGTGGGGACATTGTATAAAATATAATTGCTGCAGTAGGTTGAGGGTCAACTGCCCCTGTATGTGGTGAATGAGTACGGGCTGATTAGAAGGGGGACGTGGTAATGCTCGTCTGGATTTTCGACTCTGAAGGGGATCTGTGGGATGAGCAGTCAGGAAGGAAGAGACATATGTCTGCTGTTAATGTGGTGACCTCGATCCAGGGATAAAAACACTTTCTGCCAGTCTTCTCAAAATACTCCTGTGGCTTGAAAACGATCTTGTATATGCCAGCGGCGATCTGGAAATGGGGGGCTTGTTTCGCCCCCTCGGAGTTGCGTGGGGGGAGGAGTGTCATGCAGCGACCGTCGACGTCGGTGACACTGAAGAGCGGAATGGTCAACGACGGATCTCAAGAAAGAAAATAGACTAAACTGCTGAGAGACGGGGTCGAACACGCCGAAGTCACCACTGTCGCGATAAACCTGGAGATTGACGTGGACACCCTCTGCGGGCTTTCCAAGAGAGACATCGAGGACTGTCATTGTCAGCGGGCACGGACGACGACGACGACGACGAGGAACTGACCATGACAAGTGATGGGTCCTTTCATCTTTCACTTCCTTGCAAAGATTCAAGAATTTACTTATCTTTAAACCGCCCATCGTGTGACCATGAAATATCCTTCACTTCCGCAATCCGATCCGATCGAGGGACAGACATGACCTCCTCGTCGCCGCCGTTGGGCAAATATCTTGCGTCGTCTAGTGTGTCTTTTGTTCTCATTCCATCTCTTTACTTACCAGCCTTCTATAGACAAGAAAACAAGGGACAAGGCAGTCAAACATCTTGCCTTGTTCCTCTCTAATCCCGAAAACAATGCCCTCCCAGAAATCGAGATCGCCAAGCTGTGGAAAGGATTGTTCTATTGCAAGTCCTTGTTTCTCATCCCTCACCAGTTTCCTTACGTTGTCACAGGTTTCTGGATGTCCGACAAGCCCCGCGTACAGCAAGACCTCGCCCAGGAGTTGGCCGAGCTCCTCCTGACCATCACCAGTATCCCGTCTTCACTAACTTTTCTCAAGGGCTTCTGGATCACTACAGTCAGGGAATGGAACGGAATAGACCGCCTACGGTATGTACTGCACGCGTTCCCTATCATGCTCGTCGCTCAGTATTCTCCAAGAATGGACAAGTACTACATGCTCGTCCGGCGTTTTCTCAATGCCACCTTCAGGCTCCTCATACGAACTAAATGGGACTCCTCCTCTCTTCAAGAGTATACTTCCATACTTACAAATACAGGTGGTCCACTCTGGTACTTTCTCTCTCCTAGGCTTTCTCCCCAATCGATTGAGATCTTACCCCAGCCCCACCGATGTACGCGTGCCAGCTGGCCTTACCTTTCACCTGGCAGAAATATACCTAGAGGAAATGGAAAAGGCCCTGTCTACTTCCGACTCACCCACACCCGTCCCCATTCTCGCATTATTGTCCCCGTTCATATCCTTCGCCGCCCATACACCGACAAACACGACGTATAAGCATCTTGAAGAATCGTTGTTTAGGCCATTACTCGCAGGATTGCGGCCACGAACGTCAAATCCCCACAAACGGGCACCAGTCTCAGGCCTTGAGTATCCCATAATCCTCTCGAATGCCTGTGCAGATGTACCCTGCACAGACGGTCCAATGCTCCACAGCACACTACGAGAAGCTATTTTGCAAAAGCTGTTCGCCGTTGCGAGCACAGAAGACACCAGAGATGCAAATCGAAGAAAAATGTATGCACTGTATAAAACTGCAGTGGAAGACGATGAAGATGTGTATTGTGACAACGCGTAGCTATAGGTCCGGTAATTCACGTTGTGTTAATCTCCTCCATGTGGTTTCCCTCCACCATTCATCCATGCTTTCAATCCGATCCCAGAGCGTCTCCTCATCAACTCCATATATCTCGTATTTTCCGCCGTCAAGAGCACGGCCGTCGCGCCGAGCCACCTCAATGGCAGCTCTATTCTCACCCCTGAGACAAAGTAACACATCCTAGTCAGTATGCAATGTTAAACTTGTATCCTGACTCACTTGAGGAGGTCAAGGAGTTCTTGTCGCTCAGGGAAAAAAAGTCGTGGCTCTAAAACTGCTAGAACGGCGAGTGCGGCGCGGAACAGGAACGAATCGCCCTCAAGCATTATTACGTCCCATAATCTGGCGCACGCCTCGAATGGTAAATGATCCAGAAACAGTGGTACTAGCCAGCTGGGGAGATATGCAGCTGGTGATATGTGGTGCTGCTTGAAGTTGAAATATACTAAGTTCAGGTAAACCTTTCAATTGCCATCGCATGTGATGCGCAAGAGGATACCACTCACTCTTTGGCATACTGTCTGCCAGTAAAGTGTCAAAAATGCTGCTGCCTGAGTTAGACATCGCACAAAGTGTGGTGTCATGGAGCTCTCACCGATAATATGCCTCAACCTGGGTGCTGTGGTTCAGTCAGACTGTGTCGTTTTCCATTAATACGACTCACGTCTTCTTTTGTGTTCGTTTCCCCGTAAAAGGATCTCAAACAATGTCTTTCTAGTAGATTTCTCATAACTACGAAGCCTTGCGGTGCTGACATGTTGATCAGGATCATAGCAGCTATTCTTGATGTTCCTGAGGTATATCCCAGGCCTTCATCCGCACGCGAAACAACCCATGCACAAAGTAGATCCTTCAAGTCTTGGTAGAGAGGGCCACTTTCTGGGTGAAAAATATGGAGTGCAGGGAGTGTAACAAGTATGTCTTCCTCGATCGCTTGAAGTGTGCCTTCAGGGAAAACACCCGAAGACAAGGCCCTTTTTGCGCGAGAGAGGCAGGTGCGGTAATTATCTAAAGGTTCCATGAATTGGGTCAGGATTATTACTCCTCGATGGCTGATGTACCTTTGCTCAGGGTCAATGCGTTGCCTGCAGCGCGCTCCCACATCGAAGCACGCAATTTTGTAGGAATTCCATTCCGCCATAGTTTGCGAAGGTCGGGATCTCGATGTACGACACGCCAGTCAGGGACTATCACCTTCTCCCATACATAGATGGATTGCTCGATTCGGAATTCGCGAGCTAACCTGCGTTCTTGTAGAGCCTTTCGTCGTTTTTCTTCTGTAGATCCTGTTTTAGTGTGAGGACATAGTGGCGAATTGAAGCGTGTCACCTGCCGCTCGACTCCGCTTCATCATAGCTTCCCAATCAGCGAGGTGTTTTAAGTCTTCTTGCCGATTCTTTGGGGGAAGAAAGTGTGGTCGTGTTTTGCTTACCACCTTCTGAAATGCAGTTGGACCGGTTGAACGGGACGGTCTGTGACTTTGAGCTGGTGGGACTGACACCTGCGCATTTGGAAGCGAGGAAGAAGCGGACATCGTTGGCAAATCCAATATTGATGGCGTAGGACTGGGACCTTCAAGAGAATGCGCCCCGTCAGATGCTGTAGCACTGTCCCCGACTAAGACAGAGACCCGACTTGATGGCGGTTTAGAGACGTCAATGTACACCGTAGGGTGAGCGGGTTCCTCCCTGTGGTTGTCTTTTTCGTGGAGCGCGTTGGCGTGATGGTCCTCCCGTTTCTCGGGCTCCGAGACTGGGATACTTGATAGGTCGTGTGATGACTCTGGGTCAACGGGTGCATGCGACTGTGAGCTGCACGACGCAATGCTGATCGGGTCCGACTTGGAGCCGCAGGTGCTGCCATCCAGGTAAAGCGTTGATATCGAGGTGTCAGGTTCGTCCACCGAGTTGATCTCCGTCGCCTGATCCACGGCGGCCCAGTGTTCTTGCTCGGCGAGATGTGCGCGAACGGCTGCGGAACTGAAGTCGAAGGGCTGGTCGTCGCCGTCAGCAAACGCGTCGTCGAGAGCGAGTTGTATCCGTATTCCCTTGCCTGGTTGCCGTTCCAGCATGTGGGGGTTAGTGGTAGACATGGAGTCTCCGGGTAATGGTGGCTGTGATCAGGTCCCTGTCTAAATGTTGACCATCGTCTTCGTGGAGCACTTCAATGATTGCAGAGGTCTTGCTCGTCCTCGCAGGCCATTCTTCATCGCTATTCACCTCCGATCATAACTTACATCCCGCCTTTCGTCCTCTCCTCCACCCCGGTGAAGAACAATGTCTCCAAGTCCTCGGTCAGGTCGCCCTTCGATATCGCACAATCAAAAAGGCATGTGAAACGCTTTCGCGATCGCGTTCAAGATATGTTTGCGCGTTGTGCGCGACACTCAACCAGATTCTCAAAGACGAGTACGAGAGTCTGGTCGTGGACACCGAAGCCAAAATCCTTCGCCGTGACCCGGAGCTCGTCGGTCAAGGATTCTTCGTCCCACTCGCCGCAGTGCGTGCGACCTTTGCAGAATGGGACGCGCCGCTCGCTGCACTCGAGTCATTGGTGGTGCAGCTCGAGTGTGAAGACAAGTGGCAGCCCGGTCCACTGATCGATTTGCTGCTTACCCGTTCAAAGACGGGTGTACACCGCATCTCCCAGATCATGTCGTCACTAGCAGTCGCAGTTCAACGTACGTGGCGTGGGCAGCTGGCTGCGTTCTTGGTCCATGGGTCTCTGTCACCCGTCGATCCGCTGGCGTCGGACAGCTATGTACTTCTCGAAGGCTCGATGCCCTCGTGCGTATCTCATCAGTCACGCGAATCTATCGTCTATGTCGGGCGAGCCATCGCAACGGTAAAAAAGAAGAAATGGGAAAGTCAGATTCCACGAGAACAGGCCGTACAGCACGCCAATTTGCTAGATACCGTACTCCCTGAAGACCAGTACAGATTTGACCTGATCATTTCTCAAATCCGGACGAATGTCAGCGAATGGCTATGGCTAAATGTCCTCACACGCAGGGATGTAGAAGAATCCGTTGTGTCACTGTAAGTGCATCACAGTTCAGGATGGTATCAGTGCTCACTTTTCGTAGAGCAAACTACTTTCTTTTGCGCAACGGGGAATTTAGTCTAGCCCTCATACAAGATATCGAACACCTCAAAATATCCCGCTTAACCACGCGTTCTGGCGGCATCTCCATGATCAGGGAACAAGATCTAAACCTTGCCCTCCTCAGAGCATCCCTAGGGACGACAGCTCAACATGACCCGTCTTTGCTACACGTCAAATTTCAAATGCCTTCGGGGCCAATCAGACCCTTGCTCCCTTCTCTCAGCGACAAGGTGCTTTCATCGTCGACGACCAGTAATCCCGGGGAAATCACTTCTTTTGATGACCTCCTTCTCGGGACCACTCTCGTCCTCACGTATAACGTAACGTGGCCTCTTGACCTTTTCCTTCACCCTTCGGATCTGCAGATTTACTCCGCATTGTTCAACTATCTATCATCATTGCGCAAGACGCACACTCGTATACATACGTGCTGGACATCGTTGTCCAATGCTCAGCGAGCTCGACGCAGGTGGACGGGGCTCGGAGAGGGCGGCACCACAGAGGACCTCGAGGTGCGAAAACAACTGCTTCGTTGCGGTTGGGGGGTCGTCAGGGACATGGGATGGTTTCTTGACAGTCTACTGGGGTACGTCATGGTGGATGTTGTCGACGTGGAGTTCAGGCGGTTCAGGGAGCTACTGAACAAACCTTCGCGTGCACGGTCCGAGAGCGTTGGACGGATGGGAAGCAAGGCTTCACAGAGCGGCGGCAGTGTGGATGCGGGAACGAACACTGATCGCACATATCTCGACTTTACGACGCTTCGAAGCCTGCATACCACATATTTAGAGCATCTCGTGACGGGATGCTTGCTTTCCCACTCCACTCTTGCTGCGATTCTCCGCCCTATTTTCGAGGTCTGCGAACGGTTCGTGGCACAGGTTGAGCGATGGGGTGGGGATGTGCTTCCAGCTTTGCTATTTGAAGGCAGTCTCGCAGCCGGTGATGACAAGGTAGGCGTGATGGTCCAGGAGCGACTACAAGTGGTATCGGAGATCAACAAGGTGAGCGTCAAGTGCGCCGAGTAAAGCACCGCACTGAGCGATCCACAGAGTCTGCATACGCTCCTAGATTCGTTCTACGAACAGCTGTCGCTCTCGACTTCCCAACAGCCATTTACTGCGACGGGAGATGCGTCCAAGTCGATCCTGATGACGAGCACGGGGAACCAGACAATGTTTCAGCGGACGTTTGTGAGAGGAAAGGGATTTGAATGGAACGAGCAAGTGCGACGACATGTGGAGCGACTACTACTTCGGTTGGACTTGAACGGGTCGTTTTCGAGACGGAGGACGTTGGACGGAGATACCGTCGGGTAGTAGTCTCGTCGGGTAATGGTGTACATGTGCGCAGTTGCGTGTGAATGGAGCCGAGTTGTGTTTGTACGGATATGACCGGGCCATTAAGAGCTGCTTTTCGACTCTCCCAGCATCTCCGCCATCTCTCATCCAGAGTACCCATGGCCGCCCGTGTGTCATTACCAGTTCAGATTCTTCAAATTTATCTAACAAAGTTACAGAGTACACTCCTCGTCTCATCGGTGCACCCAATACCCTCGGTGCGCCCTCTCGTCGCGAAACCTCGTCCCATTGATCAGCTTATCCGATGTCAGATCACAGAGTGTACATCGAACGAAACGGTCAAGTCGTTTCCTCCTTCCACGACATCCCGCTTTTTGCCGACAGGAACAATGGCATCCTCAACATGATTGTCGAAGTTCCCCGCTGGACCAACGCCAAGATGGAAATCTGCAAGGAGGAGGCCTTCAACCCCATAAAACAGGACATAAAGAAAGGCCGCTTGCGTTTCGTCCGCAACTGCTTCCCCCACCATGGTTACATCTGGAACTACGGCGCTTTCCCCCAGGTGTGCCCTCGCCTCCATGTCAGCCGCACCATCGCCGCTGATCGCTGATCGCCGATATAGACCTGGGAGGACCCAAACAACACTCATGCAGAGACCAAGGCCAAGGGTGATAATGACCCGCTCGATGTCTGCGAGATCGGCGAGCAGGTCGGTTACACCGGTCAGGTGAAGCAGGTCAAGGTCCTTGGTATCATGGCCTTGCTCGACGAAGGCGAGACAGATTGGAAAGTCATCGTCGTCGATATCCATGACCCTCTCGCTTCAAAGCTCAACGACATCGAAGACGTCGAGCGTCACCTTCCTGGCCTGATCAGGGCTTCCAACGAGTGGTTCAGGTAGTTTTTCACTTTTTATCCCCCCCGAGGCCAAAAGGGACATATCCTGAACGATTAATATAGGATCTACAAGATTCCGGATGGCAAGGGCGAGAACGCCTTTGCTTTCTCCGGCGAAGCCAAGAACAAAAAGTATGCGACTGAGATCATCCACGAGTGTCACGAGGCATGGCGCCGCCTCATCATTGGCGAAACCGCAGCCAAGACGCCTGTGTACGACCTCTCAATGTACATTCATTTTAACTTGGTCAGGATTTAAACGTGGACTTACTCCAAATCTTCCTAGTCGTAACCTCACAAACCCAGGTCCCGGCTTCACTGAGCCTCACGACCCTGTTTACGTCACCATCCCTCCAGATTCGAGGCAGCCCCCTGCTCCTATCGATCCTTCAAGTGAGTTTGATGCTTTACCTGGGTCGGCTAACTCTCATGATATCCCAGTCTCCAAGTGGTTCTACATCTCATCTGTTCAAGTCTAGAACAATTTCGAGCCTTCGTAGAGACTGTACAAAACATTGTCACTTCATCGTAAACTCATTTGATTCGGTTCCGCAAGAAAAGTGTGAATTAAATGTTGAACTAGAGCTACAAGTGCACGAATATGCTAGAATCAAGCAATGATCTAAAGACACCTCAGTGCCTTGGTTTTTCAAGACTTTCCCGCAACGATGGATATCGACAATGGCGGTCTGAGATGGACGTCACTGTCCATGTGCCTGTCGAACATTCGTCAATGAAGTGAAATTTTGTGTGTTGACTCAGGCGTACCTTCGAGTGCTGAAAAGACGGAGTATTCGTGCGTCATAACACCCGAGACTGTGTGGGTCTCGAGGACCTTTCCAGGCTTGCCTCCCTTCTTAGGGCTAGGCTCTGCACGTTGATATGTGAAAGTGAAGGGGGGTTCGCCAATCAGTGTGAACACAATCTCGGCTTGATCGCCTGTGAGTGAAGGTGAACACTCTCGATCAGCTTCTAGGGCAATAGCAACCATACCTTCATGTATGTCTTGGTATATGCGCTTCCCATGGCCCACCTGGGCGGACGGCAACGGGTGGATGTTCATGCGCAGGTTGGCAATAGCAGCTTTACACATCTTTTGCTGGTGAGCGACAGAACTGACGGTGAACTCGCCGCTTTGGTGCTGGACAATCGACCATGGCGACGTTTTCGCTTCCTGCGTGTAGGATTTACCATTGATTCGGTATCTATCGGATCATAAGCAACGTCGGTGAGCGTCACGTACATGCCAACTTACCCAATGATCCAGGGTGGTGTCCCCTCCAACTGGAACTGAGTCACATCGCCCATACAGAAATCCTTCTTCTTGTCCAAGGGAATGATAGCAGCCGTTTCGGCGACATCGATCCAGATCGAACGCCGCAACGGGTCGAGTTCCGCCTGCTCACAGTTTGAAGAATCGTGTATGTTTTCGATCGTCACTTGATAGGGTCCAATGGATGTGAAGTAGTACGATGGTATATCCAACTTCCAAACTTTGTCTTGCACTTCTACAGTCTCGTGTCGTACCTTGCTAGCAGCAAGGTTTTTGATCGATAGATGGAGCTGGAATGGAGGTGTACCCTCGAGCAGAATCGTACCGTCGGATGACGCTAGATCACGAGAACTAAGGACGTCATTGAGACAAAAGGACATGCGATCGTCGTCCTTGAACTTTGCAGAGGGCTTAGGAAGGACTTCTTGTTCAAAGACCAGCCGCTCTGAGCGTGGAATCACGGCATTCTTGTGCTTGTGGAGCGGGTATGCCGCATCTCCAACTTGTTTCACTTCATAGTATTTGCGCCCGGAACTAGAGGTGTGAAGTTGGAAACGTGTTCGTGGCTGAATGCTGCTGAAAGTCGGCTGGTCCAAAACGATCGTACCAACCCCTGATTCGTCCTTCATCGCGATGTTGTACATAATTTGGAAAGGTGGGCGTCCTGGGGGGAATGATCAAGATTAAATAAAATACAAACATTCGTTCACATACCTCTCAAGTCCAGTTCAACATGATCATCGTGACCTTGGCAAATCGGCGGAAGTATATGAGAACGATTATATGTCTCAAATGTCGACGGCGTTTGCGGGTCCAGTCTGGCAGATGGACAGGGCACCCAATCCACATAGTATCTATTTTCTTCGGCGATGACGAAGCCTGGACATTGGGAGTCCGACACCTGGCGGGACAAGTCAAAATTAGTGCTTCACAATGGGGAGCACACCTACCTCGAGAAGCTCGTACGAGCCCTTGTTTTTGACACTAATGTAGTCGTTCGGAGAACGCAAATTTACAGTCTGGACAGACTCGGGCTCTTCGGCACGGCGATACTTGACGGTCCATGGCTGTGCTGACAATATCAACACCATATATAATGCTTTGTGGAGGTGGACGTACCCCATCGCCCGTGAGCCGTAAAGGTAATTCGGTTTGGTCGTCTTCCAAGATCGTAACCTGTCTGATATCGTTCTTTATGTAGAATTTGGCCGTGGGCTAAGCAAACACTGAACATAACTGGTGCTGCTTAAAAACCAATCACGTACCTTTACCCTACGGACGTTCACGGAAACGCCAGGCACAGAGATGGAACGTTTACATCCATAAGCATCCTCAACACTCACTTTTAGAAGCAATGGGTGAGAGATTTCGGTTACAAGACCCGTTAAAGCTTACCTAGATCCACTTCAAAAGTTCCACCCTCCTTGTCTATTTTAGGTGGGATAGGCACTTGTATACGCGTAGGCGATGACTTTATGTCGCGAATCTCCAGGCGATCAGTAGTGCGAGGGCCGACGATATCCAACTCTAGATTCCATGGCGCTGTTCCCTGGGGACAATATTTTACAAATGACATCCTGAAAACCATCTAGAGACTCACTCGAAGGTCCACTTCAATATCGCTCATATTTCCAGAACAGCTGTTTACCATGCGCTTGGAACGTCCAGCACCAGGCGTTGGAACAAAGTCAGCAGCCGCTAGGGGGTGAACGATCTGGTCAATGCTTGGACCCTTGAGCTCCACTTTCTTATAGTTTGCATCACTCAGGTGTAGGAATGTATAGAAGTAGTGGCCACTATGTTCGGGTTGCAATGTAAGCTCACCCCGTGAGCTCGCGAAGGTTTTGAAGAGGTCACGTGGATCTTCCTTGTCACGTTGTGTGCGATAGTACACCTGGAAGGGTGGGGTCCCGTGAAATATGAGCGAAGCTGAAACGCCAGTGTCGCCGGAACTGTGGGAAACGATCAGCGGATTCGGTGTTGTAGACAGACGAAGCGCACTGACCATTCGTGAATCCGCTTCCATTCAATCTCGGCTGTTGGCATAGGTTTCTCTACGACCTTACACGTCTCTGGGGAGAGTACATCACCCTCACACCACTGTGGATCTTGAGTATCTGTCACTTTTTGCGGAGATCAGGTACGTACTTTGCCCCCAATTCCGAGGATTGTGTATTCTCCTGCAGCACTAACACTTAAACTAAGAGAGGATTGCTGGGTCTGAATTGTGTCCTGCCACGACTTAATAGATTTGCTGCGAATTTTGCCATCCTCTGATGGGTCGAACTTGACGTCGACGTTCCACGGAGCATCCAATGAATCTGAATCGGTCACCTGGAGAGACAAGAGTGCGTCTGAACCAATGAGCAGAGAGACAGGGTTTCCCGGACCACAGTTCCGGAAAGAAATGCTGGGGCGTCGAAGAATGTTCAGCGACCGCACCGTCTTCGAATTCAACGCCGCTTCACGATAGAGGGTTTCACTAGTAACGCCTTGATCGAGCGGGACAATGTTACCCATGCCGTCAATGACACACTCTAAAACGAATGTGACTCTCCCTAAAGACTCCACCAAGGACGAGAGAGGAACTTTAAGTATTTGAGGTGTTCTTGAGGATAATCTCGCAATATTGCGTGAATCTGTATGCGAACGGGATGCCGGGTTGCTGTCTTCAATGCCTTCGACGAGGAAGGTCTCTTTTTTCCCATCAACATACTTTGACCAGCGGAGGCTGAGAGGTGCTACACCACGGATATCGATGGTCAGGTCGACACCTGAAGTATCCCCTTGACAGCGAACCGCATGGGCCGGTTGGGCGATGGAATCGTCGGTATAGTATGCGGTAGGACATGGGACAACCGTGACTTCGAGAGGGTGAGCAAGTCGAGCGGCCACGCCAGAACCGTCGAGTATTCTCTCTAATCGAATAGTGCCCGGTTTGGTTATGCGTATATGGGCGAGCGACTGAGTCTTTTGCAACTGAGAATCGGAGGAGGATGGGGTTTCGTCTTCGTCATCTTCGTACTCGTCGTCAGTGGAATGAGCGCGAACTGACTGAAGGCCCTCGAGTCGAGCCTGTTCGATTGCTTTGAGGTCTTTCCCGCTGAGTTCGATGTGCTCTATGCGACCTGTGCCAGACTGGCCCTCGATGTAAGTCAAGGGCGTAAAAGAATACCGAACATTTGCCGGATTGGTGTTGTTGATGAGAATAGGGATGAGCACAGAGTGTGAAGGGGGCGACAAGCAGAAGGTGAGCGCGTCTGGGTTAAGGCGTGCGGTGCTGATTGGCGACATGCGAACTGTGTGTTGACCAAGCAAGTGCTGATCTCCGCGAGCGTCTGAGAAAAGAGAAAGGAGACCAGAGGAGGAAAACACGTCAGCGATGCGGAACTGTTGGGGGGTCGCAGGCAAGTCGGGATGTTCTGCAAAAGAGGTGAGCGCGTTCTCGGGAGAAGTAGCACAGAAGCTACTTTGTATCCCTTGATATCCACCTGGAGTGGGAGCGCTTGAGCCAGGATGTAGACTTATAGCACCAAATAACAGGCCATCGAGGAACCAGAGGGAGAGGATCTGGAGGGCGACGATGGCCTTGCCGTAGGTGAGACGTGGTATTCGAAGCTGCGAGAGGAGGGCGACATATGCAAAGTCGAGACAAAACCACTTTCTGGCATAGGCATGGGAGCTCGGATCACCCGAAGTAAACAGGCTTTGGACAATGTCGAATGCCTTGACGGCCTTGTAGAGAGGTAAGTGGCGAGAAGGGGCGGGGTGGTGAATGGACTGACCTGCAACAGACAGCCGAGACTGAGATAATAGAGACGCTGGGAGGGCACGTCGACGAAACGCTCTGATATGAGCGGACGCGTCTCTGGACCCATGAGGAGGAGGAAGAGGAAGAATGAGGGCACGTGATGACAACATGACCCTCGTCCAACATATCGAGTCAATCATGACTTGGACATGAATAACATCCCAGCGCTCCCCCCCATCGAGGGGGATCTCCTCCTCGATGTCTTCACACGTCAGTCTAACAGAAACACCTCATCACCCCCAGACAATACAGAGCACGGCGGCACAGAGCGTCTTGCCGAGCTCGGCCACACCGTGCTCAGCATGATCATCATGTACATCTTGTTTCAACGAACACCCTTCCTCTCTGCAACAGATCTCTCCGTATGTTGCAAATCCAAACTCCACACTGCACAGCTCATGTACTCAATAACTTGCCACAGGAAAAGCATAAAGAGTTGATGGACGACGATCAAATCAAAGACTGGCTTGCTTGTTATAATCTAAAGTCCAGGGTAAGAGGTCTCGAGGATCGATCCCGGCTAGATGAACAGACCGTAAGATAGCTCTTTTGGTTTCTTATAAAGCCATTGATCTTCGGTAGGAAGAGCGTCTCCTCTTTAGCTCCTATGTAGGAGCAGTATATGTACAGAGAGGACTCCCTCCACTTCTCGCCTGGATCAGTCGTCTGGTAAGCCCAGAATCAGAACCACTTGCGGCACCGGGAAGCAACGCCGCCGCCGCCGCCCCGCTCCCCCCTCCTTACACCTCAGCTACTGCGCCAGCGCCACCCCCCGTTCCTCCACCCATGTCAGCTCCCCTGCAAACGGGAGGGGTGCCGCCGGTCAATACATTGGCTTTGTTTAACCAGACATGCTCCCAGCGCGGCTTTGCCATCAACTGGGAAAGTGAGTCTGATGGTCCTCCCCACCAGCCTCGCTGGGCAGTCAAGTGTTACGGTCAGCGTCTATTTTATTTCCCTTTGACCATGGCTTATACCACTCGCAGTCAATAACCAACTCAGAGGCTCTGGGACAGGCAGGAACCAGAAGGTGGCAAAGGAAGAGGCAGCCCGTCAGGCATTCCAGATGTTGGGTTGGGGAAGTAAGCGCTTCTAGCCTATCGCACCTCGCCATGGTATTCAGCCCACGATTGTAGGTTTTCAGTAGTTTGGTCCTCCATTAAGTGGTGAGACGCATCCCAGTGTTAACAGTCTTACTGCAGAATGTGCTTGTGCAATTGTAGCGATATTGGTCCAGCCTTGCTCCCAGACACAGCGTACCATACCGAACATTCTGATTGTCCGTGTCTAGGCTATACAGCTCAGGTGAGTCATCTGAACATGAATTCCAAGTACAATAAATAGTCAAGAGTCATGCGGGCGAAAGTAATTGCGTAGATAATATGTCGCGTAGAACGAACCACCGTGCAAGTGAGTTCACGACGTGTCTCGAGGTCCTACATCAACCAAAAGAATACATATGCCGCTAATAGGCCTAGAAGGACCTTGAGAGGTGGATCTATGTTCGACCAAATTGACGACGCGGTAGCCGCGAGGTCGTTTGTTGCTGGGGGTGGCGAGCCTCCTGCAAGAGTGTGACCTGGGCCGGAGAAGGCGCTAGTGGACGACGAACTTGCGAATCGTTTCACGGCATTTTGCAATCCCCTGTCAACCGGATTTCCAGTGCTTGAAGAGAGAGTTAAGGGTCAACACGTACGTCCTGTCAGCGCCGCGAATCGTGTGGATCTGTTTGGAACCCTGCAGGAAAATGAATGTAGGCCTGAGAGTCACGAGATGCAAGTCAGATCTGCGGTATATAGGGGATGGAACTACCCACATCGCTGAGACTCTGTACGCGGATGCCACGTCTCTCGCAGCGTCGACATCACACTTGACGAAGTTCACATTAGGATACTGCTTCGCCAGCGCCTCGAACGTTGGTGCAATTGCATGACAAGGACCACACCTTGTCGACGTCTGTTAGAAGCTGCCAACTGTCTGAGCTAAGCGAGACGAATCACCAGGTTGCGTGGAAGTCGATGACCTATGTGCGACGAGTCGACTACGGCCCCGCACGAAAATAAAGTGTCACTCACTGTCAACTTATTTGAATCCGATATTATGCCGTTGAGATGGGAAACTGAGTCGACATGCGTAACGGACATGTTGGTCCAAACGTGCAAGGATATGTACGGAGGTAAGGTGGTCCCGACGGAAATCCAGCGGGGGGTCGACTCCCCGTTGTGGAAAATGATTAATGACCACCCAACATCAATCACCACTCAGTAAGTATAGGAACTGAAGGAGGATGCAAATCTTGTTTAATACAACTCTAACTCCATCATCTAGCTGCAGCGTCATAGAAATGTTCAAAATGGGGAAGGTCCGGCCAATCTGGTCAGCCAAACTGCCGTGTAGAGTGGGGTTGAGCATGCCCTCCTTCAAGCTGATGATTCCACTTCGTCCAGGTTCGTTCCCCAAACAGGTCAAGCCATTTCCCCCGCAGACGATGCTCTTCGTCGACGGATGCGTGGTACGTGATTCATACCCTGGATGGCCCCCCCTCTAACCCCAGTATCCAGCAGACCCGAATAATGTCCACTTTTAGCAGATGCGTCAGAGTGAGACCTGGCGTGTGTAGCAGCATCTCTCCCAGTCGAGAGATGCCGCGAGGCTTGTGGTAGGATGTTGTGACTCGATGCATAGGTCGGTGGCTCCAGCTTCTGGGACCCTAGTTTTGGCACTAGATTCTTCTTCATGATATGTATCAGTCCGGCTTTCTTCCCTTGCAATGGATGGAATAGATATGGCGAGCAGGAAAAGGTTAAAGGCGTCAATGCTTTCTCCCCAGGAAGTATCTTTCCAGTTCCGTCCACTTTGCGATCGCTGACGAGGTAGTCGAACTTCCAGCGGAGTCTCACGTTCTGAGGGCGAAACCCATGCGCATCGCTGTTCAGTATCGACCCCATGAAAGTTTCTCTTCCGAGCACAGTGTATACACCGTTGGCCTTGACGCTGAGGGTTGCTTGTCTGGAAACATAGTCACGAGACTCATCGCCTGCTACTGACACCATTCTAAGCGTCGGCGGACTGTCCAACGTTGCGTAGTGAAATGCGAATGTTTCCCGCTTCGTCGGCATGAACTCAGCAACCCCTGCAGTGGCGTCGAACCCGGTATTCTCAGCAGACTCGTAAGGATGCAATGAACGGGTCCGTGGCGAGTAGCCCATTAATCGCATGCACGGCCGAACCGCTCGAAAACCTTCCTGATCGATCCACAACTCTATTATCGTGCGCTTTAGCCATAAGAGTTCCTCCGGGAGCGCTACGTGCTTCATAAACGGATACACCGCGTCGGATACATGAATGTCGGCCGTGCACGAAGACGATGCGTGTTTCGTGGGAGAAGGTGGCGCGTTACGCACAAGATTTGCTTCAACCTCGTTGACTTGTAATCGAGGAGACCTTGGACGCCCAGGGAGGCGAACGGCTCTAGCTCTTTCGAGTGGACGACGGTGGCGTTGTCGACTAATTGGACAGGATGAATGTAAGATCGCATCCGTCGATGGCGATGGCGAAGGAGGCACGAAAGTTGGTGTCGGTAACGTGGAGTACGTGTGGAACGTGGCAATCATCAGCATTTGATCACTATCAAGATCCTCTTTCGGTACTACGGTTGTAGTGCCGAGCTCCATGGTATCCGGAAAGGAAGGTTGCGAATCCCATAATCCTTCAAGATTACCCTGGTTTCCAAACATTGGGGAGCGATCTTCAACCATGTTTGAGCGTCCGACGTCGCCACCAAAGACATCGTGATGTGCAGGGTGTATTGTGTTTTCCAGTTCGCCGGAAACGGCACCGGCATGACAGGAGTCGCTTGGAGATATAGCGTGGCTACCGTTCGGGAGCTCCGCAGCAATGTACCTGTCATCTGGATCTGATTCCTCGCGCATCCAATTCTCAAGCAAGGCTTCGTCGCTGCGAGTTAGGTCCCTTATGTTTCCTGTGGCGTCAAGCTTATCAATCAGCTCCGGCTCCTCGGCATCATCGCCCAATCGATATCCTGGGGATTCCCCATAGGTGGGGAACGGGGAATCGCAAGTACGTGTCATCGCTTCCAGAAGTACTGGTATCTCCCCCGAGGTCGAAGAAACCAGCAAGTCATCAGCTTTCAGGATGGGGGACGGGGGAAGCAGGATGGCAGATAATATGCGCAAGTCGGATGAGGTTCGCGTCAGCCGCGTGTGGGTAGAGCTGAAGACCATGATGACCTGTTCGCGCAACACCGATATCTCGTGAGCTCACATGCTATAAATGCATAGTATTCCAATCTAGCCGACCATCAGCGTGTCAGCCTCTAAGCAATCTAGACGGAAAGTAAGTATTGTGCCTTTGCGCACTACGTTCCCCCATATGCACGAGTGATGAAGTCACGTTCCTTCGTGGTCACTCTTTCTCTGTTTTTGAGCAAGCAATAGTCACCATACTCATTTTTGCTCTGCCACCAACGCCCAGGAATCCACAATGTCCTGGTCACCTGCGATGAGTGTGACGCGTCAAGAAAAGGGAAACATGCAACACGCTCCCATGTCTGTTCGTCGACGGCATACCGAGGCTCATGCCTGGAAGAAGTTGGATGCCGAGGAAAATCAAGGTCTACGAGGTAGTCACATGTTTCCACAGGAACCTACAAGGGCATTGATCAGGGATTACAGGCGAAAAGGGCGAGATTGCGCACATAGTATTGGTGAGCCTCCTTATTAAGGTCATTTAAGCCGGCTGGAGTGTTCCTAGAACCTTTCCTATCCCACCATGGCTCACTTCCTATGCTCCTCGACCTGAAATGGGCAGGAAGCAATCCTTCGAATTCGCTTTTCACAAAGTGGACGGATACAACATTAGGCACCAAATAGTGTCCTGGGAAACGATGCCATTCCTTTCCAAGACACAACTTCAGATCAAATTGCTTGAGAACTGCAAAATCGATGCTTGGTCTGTCGTCTTCCCCTACGGCGGGTAAAAGTGGTAGGAGACCAGTATCATTGAGAAGACGGGGGAGTTCAAAAGTCTCGAGACTACTGAAGACAGATAGCGGTGCATGATAGTAGTGCCACAACGCGAGGATGCGGGAGATGGATAGCAGCCCCGAGAACAAAATGATGGAAAGTGTGGTCGTGCTGAAAACAATAGACTTCGAGGCCTGTTGTTAGGGTACGCAATGTTGGTAGGAAATAAGCAGCGTGGAACAAAGCAACAATGAAACCATCCCACCTTGTACGGGGATTTCGTCACATGGATATATGCGGCTTCTAGCCACCCGCGTAGCAGATAGACTGTAACAGCCGCATTGAAACATATGAGTGGATATGCTGGGAACATGAATCGCTCCTCTTTATGCGCTTGTGCTGTTAGTATTGCAGCCCATAAATACAACGGAGCCAGCCGCAACGCGAGGATCGTGAATGGTGAGCTTTCAGTAGGTCCAGGTTTCGTGAATCCGAGACGCTTGCGGTCGACATGATATGTAATTGCGAGCGAAGGTAACGACGCGAAGGCAAACACCAAAAGGATGTTGAAGTTAAGGAGGAGGTTCAGAATGTAGAAGTACCATGCCGAGGTCCCGTATAAATCAGGACCTCGTTCGGAACCGCCAAAGATGTTGTATTGGACAATGTTCCATGGGACGATACTCCACTTCCCATAAGCAACGCTATCGATACAAACCACGGGAACCTGATATAAAACAGAACATTGACAATGGTTTCGATGGGTAAACCGAAGAACTTACAAAAATGAGAGCAGAAACAAGGCCAGCCAGAATAAGATGCCACCAACGTGCAAGCATCCAGCTGACACGTGAGACAGGATCTACTTTGTCGCCACTAAGCACAAAGAGCTCCTCAAACACGAAGGGTAGCGAGAGCGCAAGTGCAAATGGCCACCCTACAATGGCTCCAGTAGCGAACAACATAGTGGCACAGAGCGTCCTTCTCGTATTCTTGACGGTAGAAGGCTCCAACGCAAACGCGAAGGCAAGTGTGGTAGCATACATGGCAAAGGAGGAAGGCAAAAAGGCTGTGGTGTTTTTAGAGGCTAGGTGAGGCAATAAGAATGATAAATACCTGCTGCGGCATTCCACATGCCTGCATTCAATAGCAGAATGAAGAACAGATAACGACCAACTCTGTCGTTGATGCTTTCGACAACAGCGCGGAAAAATTTGACTTCACAGACCGTGGACAAGACAGCAAGGAATATCCGCACAGCAAAGAAAGCTGGTCGCTGCGTAACAGTCTGTTAGTTCCACGTTGGACTTGAAACTTAGGAAGCAATACTTTTCCAAGCGCAAATAGGGAGGATGATCGAGCCGCCGGCATGTGGAACAAGATATATGCCCAGCTTCGTATTGCGAAAGTGGGGGTTACTTCCCACGTCTGAAATCCATGACCAAATTGTAAGAAGTGCAGAGGCTCCCAGAAGTTGAAGACTGTGTAGCTGAGTGGGTGCTTTGACTTTTTGAATGAAAGCTAACCTTCATCACAGTCCTGTATGTTGGAGTACATGGCACCTGTTACACGAATGAGGAATAAGATGCGGACGGCAGTCTGAAAATCTGGGACCCATGGTTTCCGAGCGGCCCTAAGCGATGGTTAGAGTGTGCAACCCAGGCACTAGGATGCATACCTGCGAAGCCGGTCCTGCAAGATGCCAGTGTGTCTAGTGGGCTGGGGAAGAGTGGGTTTTGGCTCTGGGCGTCTAAGCCGCAGAGTTTGTGTACCAGAAGCCATTGACAAAGCCCCTGAAATGAAGGGGTCGAAAATTTGGAAGTGAAAATTTAGTAAAAATTCACCATGGTCGCAGGAAGTCACGTGATTTGGGGTGACGGATCGCGGAGTGTACGCGGGAGGAGTGATCTTTACATTTCTCGGTGTGTCGCCAGCCATGGAACATAGTATGCAGTAATGATGATGAACGAGGGAATCTGGATGCGCGGTGGTGGTGTGGGGATGTTACTGATGGAGGAAGTAGGATGACCAGTTGGGATGGAGTGATTCGCCGCTGGTAAGACCAGATCGGGGGAGTCGTTGTGGCTGGTCCGGCGAGTTGAGCGACAGGTGCATCCGCTTCTCAAGAAGTCGCCGTGCTTCCAATCCAGTCTCTCCCTCCTTATTTCTTTCCTTCCCCCCCAACTCCCAAACACTCCCCATTCTCCCCCATCAACATTCTTGTCCCTTCTCCTCCTCGACACGATGGGGGACACGATCGAAACCGCTCAGCATTTTATTTACGTGCAAGTGTTTTTCAACCCGCCTCTCCGTGCTCCTCTCACTTCCTTCCCAGTACCCAGGTTTATTTTTGCTGTGAGTCAAGTGAACACCTGTTTCTCAAGTGAACGACTGACCCTCTCGATTCCCCTCTAGGCATGTGTAAGTCCCTATTTACTGCTACGTGCACGTAGATACAGTCTCACACTCACGGCCAACAGACGCCGTCGTCGTGTGGGACTGGATCATCAGCCTTCCCAGAGAATGGCGTTTCGTACGTCGCATTCCTCCCCCCCTTTTGTAAGTCACCCACATTACCCTCAGATCTGGAAGACCACCTGGACGCCGGTTAAAGTTGCATACCTCTTTTGTCGGTGCGTGAAATTTGTCGCACTGCCCGTTTCGGCGATTTCACATCTTCAATAAGCTACTGGGTCATCGTAGTCGTACCATATCTTCTGTATGCTTTCGTCACAAATCATACCCAAGAGGTCTGTGAAAAAATTTACAAGGTGAGCAGTCCGTCGTCCTTATGTCGAGACTTACTTTCATCGGTTCTTGCAGATCCCAGTCGCGCTGGCAATGTGGAATCAAGTCGGGTCAGAGTGTCAGTCCCTATTTCTATCCACGGCTCAAATCCTGACCCAAGAAAATAAATCTCAGCCGTTCTGCTCATTCGTACTTATGCTTTTTTCAATCGCAACGTATACCTTCTTGTGGCACTCGTTTGCGCCCTAGCTGGTGTGGTTGCATACCAGCTCTACGTGGATGCCTCACAAATGATACGTCAGTGGAATTGAAATACGTGTCTGTCTCTTGGTTATTCACCTTCAGAATAGTTTTAGCCTTCGTGACTCCTCCATATGTGAGTGAAGAGTTAGCGAAATCGACCATAGGTTCACGTCACGATCCCGGCCCAGGGCCCCTGTTTCCCGGCGTCGAAACCGCACTCCGCGCACCTACTTGGTAATGATAGATCAGATCGTTTGGATAACTACTAAATATACTCTGTAGGATTTTTTGTGCGTCGTCTGAGGTCCTGACATTCGCATGCTGAGATATCCGATAAGATCGCCCCGCTCTTGTTTGATACCCTTGTCACGGCCATGACAGTTTGGCAGGCTTTCCACATTCGTATCAGAAATGGAGGAGCAAACAGTAAGCTCATTCAGACGTTCCTTCGCGAGGGTAATGTCGCATACATGCACGTATCGTTGTATCCAGTAACATTTCCCCTCAGGTGTCTTCTATTATATCCTAATCTCTATTGCAAACTTGGTAAGTTCGATCAGGCAGTATCTGATCAAGGATGGCTCACTGGTTACGACAGATCAATGGAATATTCTACCTTCAGTAAGACCCGCCCCGTGCATTCCTTCCTGACATGCTCACCTGCATGGTTATCTAGACCGCGTCAGGTTATATCTGCGCTGAATATCCCCCTTAGTGTCATGATGGCACCACTGCTTGCCTGTCGTCTTGTGAGCCCGTTGGTGCTGAGATTCTGACACTGTGCTGACCGCGTTTCAGATCCTGGATCTGAGGGAACGATGTGCGGAGACAGTCTCCCACTCGGAGGGGACAGGTGTTGGCGCGTTCGCAACCAAATCCGGGGTGACCACTTCGTCCAATGGCCCGCCCCATGTGAAGCGTGGAAGGCTTGGGGTACGTCACCGCGGCCCCGGGTCCACCGTCGCCTCCAATATTATGCTAAGTACCATTGGGAGCATTCAACCTGATCTGGAGGTGGCGGATGTCGAACTGGACGAGATGCATTTTGAATCCGGCATGGGGTTCGCTGGCGACAGTTCTCGGACCCTTGGTTCACTCGAACACACAAGCCCAGCCCCTGCCTACAACTCGATTGAGATGGGATCTCCCGCAGGGCGCGGTAGCGTGAGCGACGGGGGTGAAGCCGGGGTTGAGTCGGGCATCCGTGTTAATGTCGAGAAGACAACGTCGACGATGTGACATTCCATTCAGGGTTTTTCTTTCATTTCGGAACAGCATCGGATTGATCCTGCTTACGGTACTCGTTCTCCTGCACGTGTTTCCTCCGGTTTCGTGACGCGCTGGGGAGTGTTTGGGCTTTCTCATTTTCTAGAATGCGACATACCATGATGGCTGGAAGGGATAAGCAGTGCTCTCCCGAT
Source organism: Boletus bicolor (assembly GCA_003316205.1). Taxonomy (NCBI): domain Eukaryota; kingdom Fungi; phylum Basidiomycota; class Agaricomycetes; order Boletales; family Boletaceae; genus Boletus; species Boletus bicolor. Next base: position 37,239 of record QFEM01007568.1, read on the forward strand.
CCCTTGGTGTTCGTTAGAGTACTAGCCTAGAATATCTTCTGGTGAAGTTGCGGTGGAGTTGTTATGTCCCCTTGTGGATTTGACTTGTGATAGCTGTAGATGGCAGCTGATCCAAACATGGAATGTTCCGCAGAGCATTCTCTGTTGCATGAACCCCCAACTCGCACCCAAGGATGCTTATAAAAGCACGCTGAGTCAGCCCCGCTGCACGCCTCGCTTGACCGTTACCGAGCAACCCCCTGGGCCATACCATGTTACTCGCCTTGCCACAAGAGATTTTGCTCCACATCTGTATGTTTTACATCATCTATGTGACTATGCCATGTCGGTTGACTTGTCTCCTAGTTTCGTTCCTAGATATCCCGGACCTTGCTGCGCTGTCGCGCGTCTCCAAGGTTCTAGCCTTGTTGACAGCTGACCCAGTGCTCCACCGTACACGCTTGAGAGTAGTGGCTCCTTCGCGCGTTCGACACTCCCTCTTTGGTAGGAGCCCAGAGGGTATCCTCCTCAGACCAACTATTTCAGAACTTGTGCATCGCGGTGTCATGCGCGGGCTCCAGATCGAACGGAGACTCCGCACAGGTGCCTATCTCTACTCTCCTCACGCAAGTGTCGCCTTTTCCACTTACGTGTCATATTCACGCCTCGCCACAGGCTGCAAAGCAATATGAGAATATTCTGCGTATTCAGCAGACACACACCAAGATCTTGCTGTCTTCTTATCTCCGCACTCGGCTGTCCCCGCCGACCGCGCTCAAATCTCTTCATCACTCCCATGTCTTGCCGGACATCGAGTCATCGATACTCTCCGTCTCCCGCTCCCTCTTACCGGTAGTGCACAACTTGAAATGGAGCATTCAGAAGGACAATATGTCTAGGGTCATCCGAGCCCACACTTTTGGCGCAATGAACCTGAGTAAACCGTCCCATCCCTTCAAGGGGGGCTTTGGAACGTGGGCTGAATTAAAGGGAGCAAATATCAATATCTTTGGAGATTCGGAAAGGGTCCGACTGGCGCTGTGCCCGGACGTGAGGAAGATGATCAAGTTTTACGAAGAGATGGCATGACGAGCGCCATCCTGAATATATGACCTCCCGTACGTATTTGTTGTATTCCTATTTATTGTTGTATGTACACATCTTTGCGCTTGCATTCTGTGTGTTAAGGAGATCTCCATTCTTGGAAGTGATTGAGTCGGGACTTGGATTACACCAAAGATCAACTGGACCTCCAGCCTACGCAGCGGAGATGGCTGATGGGATTCACGAGCAATCCCCAAAGCTAATAATCGAAGTATGCGTGGATTCGGTCGAATCGGCGGTGGCGTTGGTACTTAATGCAGCAGAACCTTATCATCCATTAACCCGTCGACTCTCCACAGTGCCGTCCGCGGAGGAGCAAACCGCCTCGAGTTGTGTGGTAATCTGGGCTATGGCGGGGGAACTACGCCAAGCATCGGTTTACTCCAATCTGTAAAAAGGGCTGTTCCAAATGTTCCCATAATGGTGCGGATATTCTTCGAGTTCTGTGATCAAGCGTGACAACCTTCGCGACAAGGCGATGGTCAGGCCTCGCACAGGAGACTTTGTGTATAGTGAAGGAGAACTGAGTGTCATGCTCCAAGATATTTCTGTTTTCAAGGAGTATGGTGTCCAGGGTGTCGTTTTTGGCGCACTCACTGCCGCCGGTGATATAGATGAAAGCCAGGTCGGAGAGTGGGTATCGACACCTGTTTGTAACACAAATATTGACTCCAAGACAGACTGGTTTCAGCGGCATCACCCCTAGAAGGTAAGTCGCTCTGCTATGCTACCACTCGAGGCTATCCTTTAAATGTAGTTTGTTTCCATCGCGCATTTGATATGGCCAGTGACCTGAAGAACGGTGTGTCTTAATATTATAAACACAGCTACTTGGTCGACTCACCCACCCATCAAAGCATGGAAAACGTTGTCCAAGGTCACTGGAATTACGAGGATATTGACAAGGTGACTTCATCTATTATAACAGCACAGCTTCCCTGGAGATTGAAATCGTTTCACTGCAAGTGGCCAGTGTCGACATGCAAGCTCTCCCGAAGCACTCAAAGCCTTGGCATGGATGTTCGACTCTGCTAGCCTTACGTCTACCAGGATTCTCCCCGGCTCCGGGATCAACATATCGACGATTCCCATAGTGTGCAAAGCTCTCCTATCACACGGACTGAAGGAAATCCACATGAGCGGCGGTAAATGGATAGATGGTCGTTCTGCATACAGACCCGATGGGATGGGGATGGAAGAATGGAACATTTGGAGAACTGACGAAGAGGCTATCAGAAAAGTGAGAGATTTCGTGGATAGGTTCTGTGCGACGGAGACAGGCGGGGCTTAGCGGTCCCTTGTTTCGTTTTTATCACCAACCTCGATCTGATACAGTAGTACGACGGTCTCTCTTGGATCTCCATAAGTGACTAGAACATCGATTAGCCTTCTAGAATACGCGTTCATCGACACCACCCAACGCAAAGTGAACATTGTCTGATGCGTCGGAATGGGATGTCACTTCCTGGACGGTGTATGTAGTTGGGAGGACGACGGGTGGACGTGGGCATGTAAGGACTCGCCGTAATTTGTCTTGTTCACGTCGTCGCCATTTCATCTCTATGATCGTAATCGTGGAAATGGCAAGTACGTGTCAGAACTCCCTAGTAGTAAGCTCTGATGATCTGATGTCTTTCCCTCTGCACGCCGGCATCCGAACATGGGTTAGATGCCTCGGCCACTCTTCTTATATGGGACGTTACGCGCAATGCCGCTACTAGCCTGGGCACTAATGGGAGATTCTCGCAAAACCGATGTTGTAGCACCTCTCGTCAAACCGGCAGGACTGAAAGGCTATGCTATGCACACTTCTCTCTACTTGGTAAAGATTATCCTACCCTGATAAAGCACGACGAAACATCGATCGTCGACGGTTTGCTGCTCTGCCCTCAGGACAAGTCCCAGCGGCAAAAGCTTGATGATTTCGAGGCGAGACGTACGCGGTGATCCCGGTCCAGGTGACTGTCGTCGGCGAAGAAGGTCAGATGATGGATGCAGACATATACTTGTGGAATTGCGAACGCGACGCAGTCTCGGTGGACCATTGGGATCTGGACGCGTTCATTCGGGAGCATCTGGATGATTGTATTGAGCTCTTCGCAGGCATGGAATTAGTTGGAAATGATGCGGATCCATAGATATCGACGCTTTTGCACAGAATCTAATTGCTTGCGAAGAGGATTCTTCTGGGCTTTCGTCGTAGTTTAAGCAGGAAGTTGGACATGGTGGGTATACCATGAGTAACTCCAACAATGTCAACTTTGCATTCAATTACATGTTATTGATGCTGGACATTCAGGCGCCGTTCTGTGCTTGTAATTAAGTCCATCTCCATCGTGCAGCTCAAAAATGGAACAGTTCAGCTGGGTGATCCCGCAAGTTTGGGTCCTTGAATGCAAAAGCATCAATATCCAACTGATTCCATGCCTGCGAAGAGCTCAATCCAATCATCCAGATGCTCCCGAATGAATGTGTCCAGATCCCAATGGTCCACCGAGACTGCGTCGCGTTCGCCATTCCACAAGTATATGTCCGCATCCATCATCCTTCGCCGACAAAAGGCGTACGACGTCATCACGTGACCTGCGCTCATGTTAATCGACTGAGCGTGGCCGGAGCGCTTTCAAAGATAATGGGCATTTTGCCGTCGTCTCCTTCAACACCAGGAAAATTCACTTGAGAGTACAGGGACAAAAGGACGGTACCTTTCGAATGACGATGAAGCGAGAGCTGGGGTCTTTAGCTGGAGAGGTCGACCCGGACGGCCCTCGGATGAAGCGACGCAAAGAGCTCCCCGCGCCCCCAGAAGCGACAGTTCCAACAGCACAACCATCCACGACAGCAAATGGCAGCGACGGCGATGCAATTTTCCAAGGTGTCGAGAGCAGCAATATCGACGCAGGCGTGTTGAAGGATCAGGCAACCAAGTTGTGGCAGACGGTCAAGGATGCAGTCAATAAAGAGTACGTTACAAACCATGCTCGAGCGCCGCTTTACCCGTTTTCTTTTCTGACGGTTCTACATGTGGCTGATGAACACATTTCAGAGGCAACATATGCTCTCCAGCTTTTATGCGCCTGCCCTCCAAACGCCATTATCCAGACTACTACAACTTCACCACCCATCCTATCTGCCTAGACGATATCAAGAAAAAAATTGATGAAGACAGGTATCCTTCCCTTGACGATGTTCGGCAGGATTTCGAGTTGTGCTTTGCCAACGCCAAACGATACAACATGAAGGATAGTCCAATCTGGCTAGATGCCAAGTTCTTGCTCGTCAGTACTTTGTGATTTTTACTTGCATCTTCACCACTCACTTCCCTTGTATACCTACAGAAATTCACCAACAAGGAGTACACCAAATTAACCGGCAAGAAAGTGAAGAAAAGCAGTGATCATGAGGAAAATGGCGAAGAGAAAGCGGAGGGTGACGGTGACGACGACAAGAAGAAGAACAAGCCACCGAATATGAACCGGCTTCTCAAATCAAGGCTTCAAAAGCTCGTGGAAAAAACAGACGAGGAGACGTGAGCCATCTATCTTTCTCCACTTAGTTCCACTTAGTTCGGGGCCTCCAGACATCGCGTCCTTTCTGACGTTTTCATGGAAATGCCATCAAAGAAGGATTATCCGTCATACTACAAGCAAATCAAGCGCCCGATGTGTCTTGAGTACATCTTCGTATGTCTAAACACTCTTATGCGAAGTTGCACTTACTTTTAACGCAGAAACGGTTAAAACGCAAGGAATATATTACTTCTGAGGAGTTCGCCAACGAGGTCGAACTAGTGTTCTCGAACGCCCTCGAATTCAACCAAGATCACAGCCAAATATGGGAGGATGCTAGTATCCTTCGGGTTGGTTGACCTCATGTTTACTGTCATAAGACTCATGCTCGTCACAGGAATATTTCCGCCAACTCATGTCCGATCTGCCACCTCCACATGCCCTCCCTAGGTATGCGAAAACGCCAGGTAAAATCAAGCTGAAAGTCCCGGGCGCGTCGTCTGGCCCAACGACGACTGCTCCGCAATTGTCAGCAGATAGCTCGGGTACGAAACCTATACAGGACTACATAGCAAGTCACTTGACGTTGCGGTTACCCGGTTCCGGCACCGCCGCCAAGTCTCCCGTCCAGACGCTCGAATCGTTGCCCAAGACAACTTCAAATACAATTGTCACACCTATAGCTGGAGTTTCCGTGATTCAAACTCTCGCACCAAAACCTACTCCTACTCCGACCCCTGTTTCGGCAACTCTCGCTCCAACTGAAACTTCACGCGTCTCGACCCCTGTTCTTGCCCCTGCTACCTTAGCAGCTGTGTCATCGTCAAAAGGTAGTGCTGCCCCCTCTCAAGCTGTGGCTCAACAACAACACCAGTACTCTTCCGTTCCTCAATATACGTACTATCCAAACGCAACTTACCACCCAGCAACCCAGCCCATCGCCGCTCCCAAACCCTCTGCATCAGCCGTTCCAACTGCAGCACCAATCAATCACCTTCGCAACGCACACTCTGTCTCCAGATCCCCTGCGCCATCGCTTAGTGGCCACAGGCCCCTGAAGGAGGTTTTCATCACCGTGAATCCTCAGGGAAGATCCTTCTGGCTGGACCATCGTGACGGTGTCAGGTCATGGGCTATGAAGCTTGGCCGTGGCGAGATATCCCTGTCTATTGCAGAAATCAAATTTCTTGGAGAGGAAGATCGAGATAGTAGCGACGAAGATGCCGATGCTCATGACCTTGAGGAGGAAGAGGAAGAGGAACCGGTACCAAAGAAACGTGGTCGTGGTCGCCCACCCAAGAACGCGAAGGTCAAGGCTAAAATAGTGACAGCAAAGAAATCTGACCTCACGGGAAAGAAGACCTTGAAGGCGGTCACCCCATCACGCGAGAGCATCCAGATTGTGCTGAATGGTAAAGCCGTCGGTGAGAAACCCGAACAAGAAGGGATTTGGGATATGGAATTACAGATCGGTACGAACATCTTAGAAGTAGGGGAGAAGGGTGGTCATGTCTGGAAAGTGTATCTAGAAAGGGTGGCCACTACTTGATTGGATACCTTCTGGTCATCGTAATCCTTCTCTTTCGTTCCAGGTATCTAATCGCTTATTACTTAATGGTGTATCCTTTCATCGTAACTTCTACTCTACCAAGAAACTATAGTGATTCCATTGTCCAAATAAATATCCTGTTGAAGTAGGGAGAGGTAGGAAGGGGAAGGCTTAATTTCTAAGTCCTAGCGGTCTATCATCGTCAGAAATCATAATCTCATCTCTGGAGTCTGATTCATAATCCCCAGCATACACCGCGTCCTCAGGCTGGTACACCTGATATCGTCCCGTCCTCTCTACCTCACTCTGTATATATTCCCTGAGCATTTCCTCTCTATTTATGGGGCGGACTTCATAGCCTTCCGAGCCACGTCGTACCCTCACCCCCCGATACTCTTCTTCGGAGTCTGTGTCACTCTCTGCAGAGTAGTATTGGAGCGGGTAGGCATCGTGTTCGAAGTCTGGATGGTAGGGTGGGAGTGCAGATGTGTACGCTCGAGCAGACGATCGTTCGTCGATAGACCGTGGGCGTGCATTGGAAGGGCGAAGGGCAGGATTAAATTCACCGTTTTCATAAGTCCAGGGGCTATCAGGGAGCTTGAAGGCTTTTTGGCTCTCTAGAGCCGGATCCCTTGGCGGCCATCTCTCAACATCATGGTCTGAGATGACATGCAAAACGGGCATCATTTTCTTGTGCAATTCAGGATGAGACAAAAAGACACCGCAGATAACAGGGAGGATTGGAGACGCAAAGGCCCCTGTCCCATGACTTTCCCCAGTACCCGGTGCGATGCAGAAAATTCATACTACTCACCGATGCCAATTGACAACTGGAACTTGATGCCAGTCCCTGGCGGGACCGTGGGACAACACCAAAGAAAAGGATTGCTGCCCAGAATAGAGACCACATTCCTCCAGACTCCTAAATCCTATCCAGAAGTCAGCGATCTTTCCTTAGGAATTCTAGGCACATACATAGGGAAATTTGATCTGACATCGGGATGAGTTGTTGAACACATTCGAACATAGACGACCCACCTCTTGTATCTTTCCGTTACGTTTAAGTGTAGCGGCCTTGTCTTTCTCCCATCCTTCAATCGTGGTGGTGTTGCTTGTCAAGCTGTAGAAGTGATATATGCTGCATGCGCACTATCAACTTGAGGTTCTCGTGACCGACAAAAACAAACCTGAAAGCACCGACGGCAAGGATGACCGGTACTACGAGTACGTAGTTCATAATAATGCAGAGGAACTCGAAACCAGACGGATCGTCCTAAACAAAAAAATCAACACAGAGAAGTCTTGATTGTGGGAGGACCCACATAGTATCTGATTCTTATTGTAGCCATAACCCTCTGCGTTACCATGAAAAGGTGGTAGGTGCAGGTGAGGTCCACGTAGAACAAGAACCGAATGAAATGACCGTGGTTGAAGTGACCAATACAGTTGTTCACCCAAGGGCAGTGGTGATCTGAATCGGGGCAATAATGGATGTAAAACATTAGCGAAAAGATAGCACGAACCCATCCGCAGCACACATCTGGAAGGGGTAAGTCAGGAATGTCAAATCTATGGGAGCGTGTTGACCAACCGATTGCACTGTCTACAATGATGCGACCTCGGGGGTTTGTATTTTTCGCAGGTCCGACAGTATCTGGGGCCTCCCGTGAGCTTCTTGACTTCGTATCCTTCTCCAGCAAGAAAGTCGGGCTCCTAAACGTGATGTCAGATGATGGGGGGAAAAAGAGGCAGCCAATCTGACCCATCCATTGGGCACTCGGCCGGGGTCAGTGAATATGCATAGGTAGTAGTTCCACAGCAACATGAGCGCCAGTACACTGCACGACGTGTCATAGCAAAGTCGAGGGAACAGGGAAACGGCTTACTTGAATGGCACGAGCAGCGTTATGAGCTCGACGGTCCACTCGCGACCGTACCAGGGCCATATGATGAATACCTGTGAAGTGAGTACAGGGAAGAGAATCAAAAACAGCACGAAGCTAATGATGAGGTGGGACAAGAAGGGATACATAAGAGAGCTGCGACAATGTCCCAAAGTGGCCATTGGCAGTTTTTGCCACTTGCCATGCTGCAGCTCCGTGTGAGACTCCCGACGTGTCCATGGCGCTCAATACGTTTTGCCTCACAGCTTAGCCAAAGCCCAACCGATGGCCAGCGTCCGTGTATTGTTCTCTTACCCTTCAAACTCGTACTAACATCAGGCACCGCAGCCGCGAAAACGACGGCGACGACACCTGGCATTGCCGAAAATGGGTACAGGCCCTCTTCCATACTATCACGTATGTCTCGAATGAACGCACTGGTGGTTCATCCCCATTGAACGCATCTCTTCCCTCTAGGCTTGAGCGACAGAACACAGTCAAGGATGCGTCGCAAATCCGACACAGAGCAAGAAAGTCCTAATGCACACGTTGAAGTTGCGGCTGCTGTGCACAGAAAACCACGTCCTCGAGCGACTTCTTTCATCTCAGCTCGGTCTGCGCAGCAAAGAGATCATGCAGCTGAGAAATGGTTCGCAGACGTCCGAGAACTTAACATCGGCACTGTGGACCAGTCAAGTGACTTAAAATCGCTACCTCGCAAGAAACGCATAGAGTCTGAATTTCCGAAGCAGCATGAGATGAGACCTAGGACGGACCTGAATGCACTGTTTGCTCCCCCTACTGCTCGCTCTGCTACCTCATTGCGACTCCAGACCAAGAGAGAACTGGGCGGCGACTACACCAGCTACCTTCCACGTGGATGCGCTGATCCGTATCGGCTTCCTATAGACTATGCTCGCTTGGTTCTTGGCCGAAACAAGCACATCCCCTTGAATGCGCAAACTGGAGCCTTAAATATCATCGAGGAAGCAATTCGGGGAAGAACAACCAGGCAGGGTGGGTTATCTTCTACCTTGATACTCTACTTGGTTCTTATTTGGTTGATAAATCGTGTCATATAGCTGTTTAGATGTCTTTCATCTCGCTCAGTGCTTTCCTTCACCGTCGGTAAACTGAAATAAAGATAAAATACGAGAAAACTACGAATGCGAGGAAATCTACGCAGGGTGTAATGTAGGCGCTGACGAGTGCTCGGGTAATGGGACAGAAGGTATAGTGACATCTTTGTACCCATCACTGACAATCGTTGGTGAACGTGGCCGAATCCACTCCGGAAGCTCGAAGTCCCTTACTTCCTCTAAACTCTGTGGGACTTTGGTACCAAACGCAGTCACATGTCTTTGCGTTTTCCGTGCGTTCGGTGCAGCTTGAGTACGAAGAGCCCATTGCATGAGTACACATGGTTCAGCCTTTGGTGCAGTAGAATGTGGGGACTTTCCGGCATATTCGGGGGTGCCGGTGGAGTAAGGAGATTCCGCATCGTCGACGTGGGAAGTTCGATGGCGCTTGTAGGGTCGGTCAGAAGACACTGATAATGTATCCGACGAAACCTTGGAGAATGGCTTCGTAGGCAACAGAGGAGTGTGTACAGAGTTTGAATTCGCGCCGGGAGAGCTTACTTGGAACAACGGCAGACCGCTGTAATCCTTGTAACGGGTTTGCGGGACCTTGATCTTTAAAATGATTGACGGGGCACTGGGTTTTGGCGAAACTTGGCTCGGTAGTTCCCTTCCGATCGAGCTGGACTCTTCCGGATAACACATTTCAGAAGCCTGCAGATTCAGATTAATATTGGATCTGCTGGCGCCTTTAAGATCTGCAAGCTTTTTCTCGGAAGGGAGAAGAGTTCGATAACGTTCCTCCAGAATGGACGCGACTTCGAGCATTTCTTCTCGGCGCCTCTCCCCTTCATTATGAATTGGAGTAACATTGATCTGGGTGTCAGACAAGCTAACTCCCGACTGGTCTTCGTTTGCTGCGGGGGGTAGGGGGAATGACGCGGCAGGCAAACCAAGGAACGCAGAGCCATCCATAACCTTGAGTTGCTCGATACGTTCCTTGAGCTTATACTGCTCGTGTTTCAACTTCTCCTTCTCGCGCAATCGTTGTCGCTTTTCAAAGGTCTCATACTTCCGATGCCGTTTCTCGTATGCCGCATCAGAAGTATCTGCGTTATCTTGCTAGAAATCCCCGGGACGAACATGATTACACGTCATAGAAAATCTGGATGTGCGCACCTCCCCCGATGACCGAGGTCTAAAACGCCCTCCCACGGTTGCATCCTCCGACAATAGAGAAAACTGGGGAGTCTGGATATTCAGCTGTTCCCGATAGGCCTTTATAACATCAGACCGGTCGAAGTAACGCTGATTGGCAAAAGTATTGAACCCGAAACTCGCCGACTTTGACGAGGGCTGGAGCAATGTCGAATTCGTGGTCAACAAGAAGGGCGTGTCGGCGGGAATAAGTGGCTCGTTGTCGACTGTAATTAAGAATGAGTGTGAAGCGACAAGGAGACCGCAGGTACAAACAGCGACGTTTTTGTGCATCCAAAATCATAAGGTCCACATCACAGCTTCCTATCCCAGGACCACCGCGACGAGAACGTGTGGGTAGAACACGTTTCTGACGGGGGTGCGAAGTTGTTAGATGGGATGTATCCGCCATGGAGAGTCTCCGGCGCTTGCCAGTGTCGCGTTTCGGTAACGCTAACGAACGTTGGCCGAGGTGCAACGTTCGAGCCGACCTCGAAGATGGCGACTGGAACCAGTTAGTTACAGCGCGAGCGATTCGTCGTTGTGGATGAAATCGCGCCTAATACGAGTTGCAGTCTGATGAACGGTTGCGTTCATGTTCCGCCCAGAAAGACCGCTGTTCAACAAGCATGACTACGTACTACTTATAGCTGCGCTACAACTCGGTACGAAAAAAGTCTTCACCAACTGTCAATCAGCTCATTGCTGCGCTGAGAATCATCATCAACGTGGGTGGCATCAAGGACGGATGGAAGAACTCTCGATGAACAACCAACCGTCAACGCTCAAGGCATAGATCGCGTCCGTGATTTTCCCTTTTGGCACCAACACATAGTCGGTATTCCTACATTCCCATGTAGCCGAGATGTGATTGCGACTCGAAAGATATACTCACCAGGTAGAAATCGCAAAAACGGGGATTCCAGCATCCCTCAGAGGTGTCGCAAAGGCACAAATTACGCCCGTCAGTTCTATCGCCCAGTCAGCACAAAGAGAAACGCGGTTGGGCGAAAGGGTGAACCAAATTCCATCGGACCCGCTATCTTGATGCATTTCCACTCTCCTTCGTCCCTTTCTGCCTCGCAGACGATGGAAATCTCTTCCGCCGTTCGAGTGATCGAGATGATCGCCGATTTCGTCTTAAACAGACTCAGTTCGCTGAGAGCATCAGATGGTATTTCTTCCGTTGGGGCATATTTTTTGATGGAAAACGTCTGCCCCAGAACGTTTAGATGAAGGCATGGGTGGTTGATAGGGGGGGGCATGTCGGTCGGGGACAGATCCAGACTCGGTTTTGCGTTTTAGGTCTTCCGGAACTTCACTCCAGCGACACGGCAGCAGCTGTACACGCAACGTATTTTGACATTACAAAATAGGGCCCTTTCTATCTATCAATGGCAATGCATGAAACTGATTATTGCATGTCTTTCAGCCTGACTTAGGGAGGTACTGAACACCACTGGGCGGACAAGAGCTAGAAGTCCCAGGGGAGTCTAGGTGATCATCAATACCGAGATCTAAAATGGGAATTGAATGTACTCACTGATGGGAACAAACGTGCCATCGATGACTGATCCCTGTAGGTTGAAGTACCAACTAATTTCATGCAGGCCGTCGCTCGAGCAGCCAACATCAGGAGTATACTGGGTCAAGATAATCTCAAATACAAGCTCTGCATTATAAACATATACTTACACCTCCGGAACCTGTCTGAAGCGCGGAAAGGATCTTCGGCAACGCGTAGGTTTGAGACGTAGAAGGCGTAATACCAGCGCCTGCGAGCCAAGTGTAAGTGGGGAGAGTCTTGAACAGATTTACAATTGTCTGGCAGTATGCCACAGCCTCCGCGAAACAGAGTCAGCCGTATGCGCGTTCCCCGACTCATAAGCAACTTACCTCGGCTCCCTTGGCACTGCCAGATGGGAGGCAGGAAGGCTCAAGCGTGCTGTCGGAAACTCTGGATCAGCAACCATATGAACGGAGACTTGATGTAGTTTCCACCTAAAGCAGGTGCCATGTGCTGACCATTCATGCTAGACTGCTATTAGCGAGACATCCATATAGTCGGAACACGACGTACGTTCCAAAGTTTCTCGTTGGTACCATCTGCGTTCAACCAGTAGTGGTGCATGTAGTCCAACGTGGACGTAGCGCCCTGGTCTGAGAGAAGCTGGACACGAGGTCATGTCGAGGCTCCCCTTGGAAGTATTTCAGACAAGTTGCACACCTGGGCGATATTGTAGTTGCGTGATGGATCACAATTCTCCCGGAATGTGCCATCGCAGCTATTGATGGTGGTCACTGATGAGTGCGAGACGCGTGCTTCCCTGCTAACAAACGCACTTGTCATTCCACAAGCCTGGTAGCCGCCTAAGATTTGGTGCGTATTGGTTTGCCCATAACTATCACTCACCGTGGATAGTCCAGTTGTTGGCAGGGCTACCAGCGACGTCGGTGTCCCAGAACTTCCAGGATCATATTCGGTCGCAAAAAGGGTTCAAGTAACGAGTGAATACCTGAGTTTGCAACAACAGGCCCTACCATAAAATGAAACGGGTCAGCCGCGGCGTGTTCAAGATTTGGAGAACAACATACGCCCGGGTATTCGGTACAGCATGTGTCAGACGACGTAGTCAGACAAGAGGCCGGACCGGATGTAGAACAGCCGGAACTGATACTGTTCAAGAGGCGGGGAATGGTCGTTGCTCTCAACAAGCTGAAATGATGAACTAACAAGACCCCAAAGGACAAGATCATTCTCAGCTGGATATTGAGGCTCTACAAGACCCAGGTATTTATGCTGGTGGACACAGGCACAGATGTGACATCTTTCCAGATTTGATTAAGGCCACCTTGCTGGAATTCTGTTGCAGTGACCAATACAGCGGCTTCACGTACGGCTCAATGTGACTGCCCACAAGTCCTGCTAAGCAGTACATATGCCCAGATGGGCTGACGACCTCAGGATCGGTTAACCACCTGTCAAATTTCGAGGGAGCAATTAGCATAAAGGATCTCCTTGGTGAATCATTCCGGTGCTGAGAGTGAAATGCTTGCCACCAATTCCAATTCCAATTCCATGCTCTGCGGGTGCTGGACTACATCGGTCTATATGTATCCCCTTCACCTTCAGAACCTGTGCTACCATGCATCGTCCACGTGTCAACCTGGTCGTGCACATTCTGAGAAGTCCACGGAATCATGGACCCTGATGGCAAGTTAAGTCCAAACATAGATGCGAACCGGGGATTGATATGTGGCTGGATAAAATCTTGTTGGTAATTTTGAATATTGTTCGCCTCAGGAAAAATCGAAGCCGGTTGAACAAGAGAATCAAATGGAATCGCATCCCCAATTTGTCCATACCCTGTCGTATACTCGGCCATCCGCGAGGTCACTGGAAACGACTGATCGGTATTCGAGTCGAACGATCGTTGGGATGCGACGTGGTTGTGACGATATCCTCGACGTGAGGTATTGTACAACTGACGATTCCGATCTCCCCTTCCTCGCGTACCCCGGTTGGAAATACGCCCACGAGACGCCTTAGGACCGTGTCCACCACTCTCACAACTGGGCTCCCCCCAGGGTTCACCATTCATTTCCATGGGGTGTACACGAATACCTGAAGTCGGGACGTCAGCATATGGGTCGTCATATGGTACGGGTAGTGGTCGCGACGGCCCTGTGACATGATAGTCATCATCATAAGGGCCATGAGCATCATATGGGTTGGCACCGCGATATGTATCCTGAACCATATCGTCGATATGGATCCGAGACGGTGCTGGGGTAGATTGCCTAGAAGATGACACAGAGCGCCCGCGCCTATGACAACACGTTATCGAGACTCCCGAATACTATTACCATGCTCACCTCTTCTTGCGCTGGGCCCTGCAGGCAGCCTCTTTCTCGTCGTCAGAAAATTCAATCTCGTCATCTGCGGGTTCTTCGTCATGGATATTACTGGCGTCGCTGCCACGTAATTTTTTGAGTTGGTCTACGAACACAAAGTGACTTCGCTGTGGAACATGGAATACCTCGCGGGACAACCAAACTTTGTCGGTATCCAGCGGATAATGTTGGTTGAATTTAACCTGGTAGAATGGCTGGGACGTTGGACCGAACGTCTCGTATATCTGGCATCACAGATAAGAGACAACATAGACTCATGCAGAAAATGAAGTGACTCACATATCCAAGAACTTTTCGGTCTTCAAACACAAGCAGGGACTCGACATCAAGAGTGTGCTTGGACAACGAGTTTACATGGTCCACGGGGAGACCCCTCACAATCACAATGTTGCCGACAATACTTATGATTTCTCCAACTTTCTCCAGTGTGTCGCATGGCTCAACTTCGGAAATGGTAGGAACCGTGATATTTGCGTCGACGATCTCGTTCTTGGTCTGGAGATAGGTAGCAGCTACTGTCACGCCTGACTCTTCATCCCCGACGTCGTCCACAGGTCTTTGCCGCTGAGGTGCCTCGTATACACGTCCCTCTTCCGAATCGGAAGAGGAACATGTGTCTAATTCTGAATCTGATGTGGCTCTGGCGATTAGGGTTAATATGCTTTTGACAAGACGTTCTTAAGGTGCTCACGCCGACATTCCGCTGTCTTCGTCACGAAGAGCAAGATCTGCCTCTACCTCATCTTCACTCTCTACTTCACCATCTGTGCTGGCAATGGAATCATCGCTGGAATCCAGCGAATCTGGAACATGCTTTGCAGTGACCGCGAGTGAAGGAATAGTTCCTATCAGGTCTTGGATGAGGAGCAAGTCTTGAGGAACGGTAGAAGGGACCTTGAAGTCAAAGTCCATTTCAGAGGTGATGAGGGTCAAAACCAACCCTGCCCATAGATTTCTTTTCGAGTCACGTGAGGAGACAACCGTAGTGCCATCGACTCAAACTCTTCCCATTCAATACTCAACCTTTTATATTGGAACGGTGCCGCAATGTTGCTGCCTATTGCTCGGCGAGAGTTTAAGCGGTTGACGTCTCGCACCCCGAAACTCCTCTCGTATTCTACTGCTTCCAAGCCCTCGTTGCAGCTGGTTGCTCAACTCCGAAAGTTGACCGACGTGCCAATATCCAAGGCTCGGGAAGCGCTTAGTGCAAGTGGAAACAACCTGGACGCGGCGCTGGGGTGGTTGCAGCAGGATCTGACCACTTCCGGCGCTCAAAAGGCTGCCAAGGTCGCCGGACGTGAAGCGCGAGAGGGACTCGTTAGTGTTTGCGTCCTCTCCTCTGGCAGGTCGTCCTTAACGCTAGATGGTGGCGGACTCCGGGCAGCCATGATCGAGTTGAACTGCGAAACTGATTTTGTCGCAAGGAACGAACTGTTCACCCAACTTGCTGCCGACATTGCACACACCGCTGCTTTCCTCACAGAACACGTCGATTCACCGAATTTCATCCAACCCTGCCCATTGCACGTCCTTCATGACGCCCCTCTCCTCTCGACAAGAAGTTCGAATCTCCGGCCACCTTCTATGGTGTCTAGTTCCATTCAGGATCTAATTGCAAAAGTCGGCGAAAAGGTATCGCTGAAACGGGCTGTCGCTGTGGTTCACAAACCTCTCCAAGGTCATTCCGGGACCCTCGGGTTACGGCTAGCTTCATACTCGCACGGATCTTCTGGCTGTCATGGCCGTATTGGCTCACTTGCTGTGCTTGCATTGAAAGCTCCCGGTCTTGCGAGCCATCTTGCATCAGAAACCTTTGTGCAGGACATTGAGCGACTCGAGCGTGTCGTCGCTCGTCAGATCGCTGGCTTTGAGACGTTGTCCATCCAATCCACGACGGATGAAACGTCGCTGTACAACCAGCCATTCATGGCGGCCGGAGGGGAACTCACCGTCGGTGCCGCCTTGCGCGAATGGGGTCGCGAACGTGGGATGGCAAAGGAAGGTGAAGAGGGAGGAGTAGAGGTCCTGGAGTTTGCCAAATGGACAGTGGGGGAAGATATTCAATAGACTCGAATTAGATGGTTATATTGCATGAATCAACACAACGCAAAGGGTTATACATTTTGTCCGACACTCTTGAATGCGAGACTCTATAGCTCAGTGGTAGAGCATACGATTGCAGATCGTGCGGTCCCGTGTTCGAACCACGGTGGGGTCTCTCCTTTTCCCTTCTTTTCTTTTTCTTTTTCTTCCTTCTGTTGACTATCTCAAGACTATCTCGTCTAACTCCCATCTAGATCTTTGGATTTGTCTTCTGAACTGCAGTGCAATACTTGTTATCTAATATTTTCGCAGACGTGTAACATTGCCTAAATAAGCAATTACTGACGTAAGCTCCAATTTGTGTCAGCGTGAGAGGTTGCCTGACAAACTTGTCGACGTCCACTGACCATGAAGAGAGCGGCAGGTTCAGTCATACGCCATGGAAAGGTGCGCCTGCACCGACGACAGCTATCTCAAGCATCGTTGCCACCACTGCAGATAACCACACTTCCCAACAAGATTCGGATTGCTACAGAGTCTACTCCCGGTCATTTTTCATCCATCGGGCTTTACATCGACGCTGGGTCGCGTTATGAGCTTCCATCGACATCAGGTGCCAGCCATTTCTTGGACAGAATGGCCTTTAAGGTGCCCCTTGCGTCACTAATAGGTTGTTTGTGTCTGACACTAAACTTGTAGTCAACACACACTCGCTCCGAAGCCAACATGGCTGCGGCAATGGACCAACTTGGAGGTCAAATCATGTGCTCATCCTCCCGAGAATCCATCATGTACCAGTCCTCTCATTTTGATCAAGCAACCACTCTAGCGCTCTCTCTAATATCTGACACTGTCTTAAATCCTGCCTTTCTGTCGGAGGAACTGGAAATCCAGAAAGATGCTGCCCTTTATGAAATTCGAGAAATCAGTAACAAGCCGGAAATGATATTACCCGAGGTACTCCATGGGGTAGCGTATGGCGGAAAAGGTCTCGGAAATCCGTTGGTCTGCCCGGATGAGCGCACGAGTCTCATCACCGGCGACCTCCTCCGTCACTGTATCTCGGACTGGTACCGTCCAGAGCGTATGGTTATAGCAGGTGCTGGAATGCAACATGAACAATTGGTTGAACTTGTCGACAAGCACTTTTCGACGCTCAAACCCTTACCATCTCCTACGCCTCCCTCTCCACGGCCATCAACCGTTCAAACTGTACCACCACATCTCCTGCCGTCTTCGTCGCCATCACTATACAAGTCACTGACCCGTGCGGCATCGTCATACTTGTACCCTGCCTCTGCTTCAAGAGACTCACCTCTATCGAATCCACAATCTCATTATGTCGGCGGTATCAGGCACATCCCAAGCAATACGGTAGATTTTGATCATCTCTACCTCGCATTCGAGGGTGTTGGGATTCACGACGACGATATCTATACACTCGCGACAATGCAAGTGCTTCTTGGGGGTGGAGGCAGCTTCTCAGCGGGTAAGGCTCACATTCCTCGCGCGATTTGTTTCTCACCCTCCGTAGGTGGTCCTGGAAAGGGAATGTATTCCCGATTATATACCCACATCCTGAACCATTTCCCTCAGATAGATCATTGCGCATCCTTCCACCACATTTACACAGATTCATCCCTCTTTGGATTGTGGGCGTCCTTTGTACCCGACATTCCCAAACAGCGGGGTAATACACCCGCCCAAATTTTCCCTCATCTCGTGCACCAGATTAGTTTGTTGATATACCAAAGCGTGCCAGAGATAGAGCTTCAGCGCGCGAAAAATCAACTCCAATCCAGCCTCATGATGGCATTGGAAAGTAGGGCAGTGGAGGTCGAGGACCTCGGCCGTCAGGTAAGACAGGAAATCTCTGGCGCATTTACATTAGATTAATCATTTTATCCCAGATTCTCGTGCACGGACGTAAGATACCCGTGACGGACATGACAGCGGAAATTGACAAGGTCACGCCCGAGAGTGTCAGACGAGTCGCGAATCGCCTTTTTGGCCCACATTCTGGGAACAAAGCGACCATAGTTACGATGGGCAGAGGAGAGCTCGGTGATTGGCAAGCAACACTTCGCAAATATGGGGTCGCAGGAGCTTGAGTTCAACGCAATTCCGACCTTGTTGTATTACTTGGATCCCTTGACATCTCACTAGATCACATTTATCGCTCGAAACCCACCAATGTCCGAAATACATCCATCATGTGAAGTCGGAATAAGATGGAGAACAGAATTACCCGCAGATGGTTGGGTATATGTAATTGGTGGGGTTCTGGGGTATCCACCCGTATTGAAGTCCAGCCTGGTACGACCACTCATCAGCATTCTCCGCCTTCCAAGTCCACTGCAGCCAGCCATCGGTGACTTTCTCGTATGAAATAACCTGTGCTTCCCAGATCTGTCGGAGGAACGTCTTGTAACTCGAACTGAAGGTGGATCCGCTGCCGGTCAAACCATTACAACTTCCGACCGCGTTAGAGCCGGAGTAGGTGCCATCGTAGCGTGAACCGATGCCACGTCCGTTTAAGTACTTGGCACAGTCAGTCATGGCAGGTGACCATTCACCCACTAGAAGCCAAAGATCAAAGCCCGCGAGAGAGGACTGAGCTTGACAAGCGGTATTGATGTGTTGCTGGTTAGACATCTGATTCCCCTGATAGCCTTGTGTTAGATCATGGAAGGCATGTGGTAAGCTATATACTACTCACAGCATCGGAGAACACTTGATAAATATGGGTATCCATAGCTACTCCATAATAGTTTGGAAGGGTTTCAAATCCAGCCCAATAGCTGAGCGGCTGGAATGCGTCGTGAATTAGCTCAACAGTATTGCTTGTCTGGCTCGTGCCAGGCGGGTATCTGTAGAATCAGATCAATGTCCGCGTGGCGTGCAGATCAAGATATTGGGATCACCTTATGTTCGTCCAGGAATCTTCCCAATACTGACTTACAGCACTCAGAACGGCAGAGCCATCATATCCAGCAGGCCTGGGGTCAATTTTTGTGTAATTCCTCGCAGTCTTGCACGCGCAGAACTCACTCGTTCAGGGGTGCGATAATAGGTACAACGTTCGGCTGATCAGCATACATCGAGGCAATTGTTTGGATGATTGCGTCAGTCCGATCGATATTAGTTTGGTTCGAGTGCCAAGTGGGGAATGACATCCTGTGGCCAGAGTTATCATACCTATGAGTAAGATAATGAGGTGTCAGATGATATGGACTGCGTGATGAACAAACCCATTCTGGCTCCCGGGCGCGCCATGAAGATCAATAATGAGCTTTAATCCATGATTTCCGGCCCATTGTACGGCTTTCTCTAAGTAGGGTAACTGCCCTTGGATGTACGGTTCCCCAGGACCAACTTCAAATGCCCAGTAGCCAATTGGAAGGCGTACGTGATTCAATCTGCGAGGAAATCGATCAGCCTGATGTGCTAGAATATAATGAAGTAATTCTATACCCTGCAGCCGCGATGGCAGCGAAGTCGCTTTCAGTGATCCAAGTGTTCCAGTGGTTCTGCAGAGCACTCAACGCCGTGTTGTAGTCCTGATATTGACCAAACGTCCATTCGTCAACGATGGCATCGTTTCCAGTGTTGTCATATATGCTCGGAGTAATCCACGGCTATGGAATAAGTACATCATTGAAGAGAATGTTTGTATGCAACATTGCATACACACCTCGAGCACGAGCCACCCACCGAGGTTGACACCGCGGACTTTCTGCGATCCATAAGGAAAACCGGGCGTGAAGGAGAACACACACTTTGCGAGGGAGAATACCGCAAGCGTCGAGGTAAGTAGTCCCTGCATTTGGTGCATGAGGGGAGGGTAGAAAAAGTTGGACAGCGGTAATTGGGGTACATACTTGCATTTATAGCCGTGGCTGGTTGGGTTCGCAGCTGGGAATCATGATCGCCTCCGAAGCACTACATTTCCGCGAGTTGCCAGATCCTTACGGCCTAGTGGGCCATGTATCTGGGCATCCATACAGTGGGGACATTGATGTGGATCATGTGGGGGTTGCCAGGCTGGGGGCACGCAATTCTTGGACCCGAACACGGCACAATGCCGTGTTCGGGTCAAGAGTTGTCATGCTTGTAAAGAACGATCATCGCTCGGATAGAGCTGAGGCGTTCTGTCAATTGTCTCACCCGGTTTATACGAGCACTATAAGCATCATGTGAGTACCAGCGATCATTTCCGATGGCGGCAACGAGGCATTGCGGCTCTGACATGGCTGCTCAACCCCTTACAAGGTAATTGCCAAGGCATCCGCGGGGAGTTCTCTTCATCGTGTTCGCGATTTGTTCCGATGCGGTTGGTGATATAGTAAGACAGTCTCGATACCCAACGATTCAATGCCAGTGTGGCGATTTGCAAATGAGGATGACCGAGGAGGAGGTATGGTTGATTGAGTTCTGAGGCGCCCAAGTTAGGTAACGCATAGAATCAGGATATATGTTTTCTAACACTTCAACAAAGTTAGCTGGGCTTATCTATAGATTCAGACCGGGTGGTCCTAATCATTACTTTTTTTTTATCGGCGCGTGTGAAGAACATGGAAAACCTCGATGCAAATTTTTCATCGCATCTGGTCTTGGTCTTAGACTGGTCACACCAGAAAAACCTCACATCGAAAGCTGAGTTGGTAAAGTCCTACTTGTGTTCAGAAAAGACTGAGGGTATCCATCGTGCAGGTGAGATGATTAGCCAGTGACCGCGTGACCCCAGCCCGCGGTATGAGCGGCTCGACTAACGAGGTGATTGAGGGGAGTATAAGTGTATTTTTACTGAGTTTAATGGGCCGTGGCTTTTCGCTTCGCCTCCTCGTCGAACTCGCTCAGTGCCTCCTTTTAAGTCCACTTGGACCGCTCATCGGAGCTAGAGATACATCTGATGACCAAACCGGGTTAGCCGAGGATTGTAGGCGAGCATTTCACCTTCTCTTGGTACGAGAGTCGTCAAGCGATAACGTTACACACTACCCAGTGCACAGCATATTTGGGTAGATTGTCTCTTATAAACTACCATTGATTTTGGTCGTTTTTTCCGAGTACATGAATGTCCATCCTCTAAATTTCAAGTCTGTAGAATGTCGAGAATGTCGAGGTCTGAAAGATTTGCATCATGCGAGCAGTAACTTTGCGTGAGCAGTACAACATAATACTGCTACTACCTGATGATGTGGCAGCGTTATATGTCGCCCGCAAGGTTGCCTCCGCTTTCTTGAGGGGTCAATCAGTCAGTACCGGAAGAAGAGTTGAGAATCAGACATCTGTTGCGAGCCCCAACTGTTGTCACGACGTTTTCACGAAAGAAAGCTGTGGAACGTGCGTTTGATGATCCTGTTACTACAAAGTTCGGTTGGATCACTGGTAGTAGTGATCGTTGCCACTGCTTTGTACTATTCGCCGTTCACTCGGATGACATCGGTTTCCACCAGCCGATGCTTGCATTGATGTGGATGGATGCGGGGTGGGTGTGATACCGCCAGTGGATTTGGGGTGGTCTTTTCCAACGACAGCTGCATAGTCCCAGCACTAGTGACCGCAGTGGGGAACCACGTTTGTTATAAACATCTGGCAGGGCAAATTTTCCTCTGTTCGGTCAGTGGGGAGCTGTTGGAGGGACACCTCGCGACCACAACCGCAAGTGCGTAATTTAGTGACCAGTTTCCAGTCGATTGGCACCGCGTTGCGATATTATATGTCGTGTGTCAGATTGTAGAGTTCCATCCATCCGGGTGCTACCGAACATAAGGTAGGTTTAAATACTCCAACCCTTCATCCCTTGCGCCTCGCGTTCATTTCCCTCCCTCTCCCCGCTCCTTCGTATACCATCTGTGGTCTATCTCAGCGCAATGGTCGTTGAAAATATCCGCAATAGATATCAGGCAGCCGGCCAGGAGCATCTCTTCACCTTCTGGTCAAAGCTCACAGACCCAGAGCGTAGTGCCCTCACCCGCCAGCTCGAGAACATCAACGTCGAGCGGGTAAACAGGGTTTATGAAAAGGCCACTTCCTCCGAAAGCAATGCTACCGATCCTCATCACGTCGCCGACTCCATCGAGCCACTCCCCGTTGGGGCGTCGGAGTCCGTGTCTGCTAACCCTGCCAAAGCGAAGGAATGGAGGCAAATCGGTCTCCAGGCCATTGCAGATGGCCAAGTTGGCGTCCTTTTGATGGCTGGCGGTCAGGGCACGAGGCTCGGCAGTTCTGCTCCTAAGGGTTGTTACGACATCGGTCTCCCCTCTCATAAATCCCTCTTCCAGTACCAAGCTGAGCGCATCGCTCGTCTCCAGACCGTCGCTGAGGCCCAGTTTGGAAGGCCCAAGGGTTCCGTCGTGGTCCCCTGGTATGTGATGACCAGCGGTCCGACTCGCCGCGAGACGGAATCCTTCTTCGCTAACAATAACCACTTTGGCCTCCATGCAAAGAACGTCATCATTTTTGAACAAGGTGACAGGTCTTGATCATATATATCTCACCAGTTTGCTGACCTCGTCTACTTTCCAGGTACGCTACCCTGCCTCACCATGGAGGGTAAAATCATGCTCGAAACCTCCTCTCGCGTCGCTGTTGCTCCCGATGGCAACGGTGGTCTCTACGCGGCTACTCGCGCTCCCTTGTCCCCATCCGACAAGTCGCGTACGGTTCTTTCTGATCTAGCCAATCGCGGCATCCAGTACGTTCATGCCTACTGCGTCGACAACTGTCTCGTCAAGGTTGCCGATCCTGTCTTCCTCGGCTGTTGCATAGCCAGACAGGCCGACTGCGCTGCCAAGGTGGTGCCAAAGACATCATCGACGGAGTCAGTCGGCGTCGTTGCTTGCAGGGGAGACAAGTTTAGCGTCGTAGAGTACTCCGAAATCACCAAGGAGCAAGCCGAGCTCCGAAATCCAAAGACCGGGGAACTTTTGTTCAATGCTGGCAACATCGCCAATCACTTTTACACCACTGCTTTCCTTCAGTCCGTCGAATCTTTCGAGAACGAGCTCGCGTATCACATTGCACGCAAGAAGATCCCGACTATTGACTTGCAAACCGGAGAAAACGTCAAACCCAGCAAGCCCAATGGCATGAAGCTCGAGTTGTTTGTATTTGACGTGTTCCCGTTCACCAAGAATTTCGCTGTTCTTGAGGTCGGAAGGAAGGACGAGTTCAGTCCCCTGAAGAATGCGCCAGGCACTGGGTCGGACGATCCAGAGACCAGTCGCCGCGATCTCTTGGATCAGCACCAACGGTTCTTGGAAGACGCTGGTGCTCGTTTGAAGGAGGGTGTCGAGATTGAACTTTCGCCACTTGTCACCTACGCAGGAGAAGGATTGGAGTCTGTCAAGGGCAAGACCTTCACCAAGTCCGGTTACATCGTGAATCTCGAGGAATTGGACGCTTTGTTGTAAAAAATTCATGTTGTACACTTTGACCTTCTTCACTTGGACGTCGGACACTGTTCTCTGTGATTGGCTTATGTAATCGCCGTCTCAATCTCAATCCACACATTGTTGTACACTCGAACTGGGGTAGAGTGTTTGCTTGACATGTATTGCACGCACACGCTCGCGTACATTCAGCTGCCTACACTATTACTGTCCGACATCTTACCTCGCTTCTCTAGCTCTTCTCGAAGTGAGGCAAATAGGCGCTGCGTTCGCTCCGCGTTTGGCTGCTCATCCATTAACACAAGCACCGAGCTAGATGACGAAGCTGTGCTCACCTCCTTACAGCATGTGATGAGCTTGTCGATGAGCATCGTTTGGTTATTTTGCGCATCCTCGAGCTCCTTTCGAAGACGTCGAGCCTGAGTCTGTTAGATTCAAGGAACAAACCATAATAAAATGTAGTAGCCACCTCTTCATCAGTCCTGTCAGCTCGGCTTTTCTCACCATCTGCAAGTTGCTTCTGCTCTGCGGCTCGCGCGCGAGAAAGTAATACTTCGAGTTCTTTTGACCGAACTACACACTCGAAATGCCGTTCTCGAAGCTCGTATTGGCGAAGGACTTCTTTCAGGCGTTCCCTCACGCTATCGAATTTTTGTCAGCTAACTATGACGGTGATGCACAAAGACGTACACGGTATCGAAAATTTCCTCAAGCGAGCGTTTAGCTCTAGGGGGATGTTAAGAAGACGATTACAAAGATCAATTCATAACATACTCCATAGGGTCGTCTGTCCAGTTCTTCTTTAGTTTCTGGCGGCGGTGTTCGGGTAGTTCTTCCTAAAAACTCGATGAAACATCATAATGTGTACTTCTCGTGCTAACTTACCCAAGCGTCGAGACCTGAATCCTCGGTAAGGTCCATAAGTTCTACAGCAAGAATCTCGTCGCCGTCCTCCATCCCTTGTTCCTCCGGCGTATGTTCTGCATCCAGTGTCCGCCCATTGTGAGAGAATATAAATTGCACGGATGATGTAGTGGTGGAGTTCCAGGAGTGTGTGCTTGCAACTTCCGATTTCGCAGATCCGTTGAAATGGGCCCCAGTACCTGTGACTGTTTTCCCGTCACCTTTTTTCGCAGCTGTCCCCTCCATTCTATCTGTCCATGCGTTGAAAAGTCTGGAAAGTTTGGTTTTGCGTGAAATTTTGAAGAAAAGTTCGGCGCGGTAACGACAAACGACCTTGACTACTATGTCTGGCATTTCACGGTATTTCATGTCTTGCATTTTTGCCTTGTCCACTCGTTTAGCCATGTCGTTTTTCATTTGCACGATCTACGGGATGTCAGGTAAGCAGACGAGCTCGAGAGGGTCCTACGTACCTCTTCCTGCGCTTCTTCCACACACTGTGCTAGGCGTTTGCTGTCTTCCTAGGTGATTGTTAGATATCCGGACACGGTTGGAGAAATTGGTGCGCACCCGCAGTCGCTTGTTGTCCTGCACATGATGTTAGCAATTTCGTACAAGGCACTGGAAAGGGTCACCTTTTGGAGTTCTCGGGCCAGGTTTTCCATCTTTGCTTTCGTCTGATTTGCCTTTGTTAACTGACCTTTGGCTTTGAGTATTGGTGTGAGAGGTATGCAAAGGAAGTAGGGACGTATGAGACGAACCCGCATCCTTATCTTTGACGAGCTTTTGCTTCTCCTTTGCGTGATCCCGTTCGAGCCTCTTGAGCTCGGCAAACTATATCGGCGAGGGGTATGCGTGAAGGCACCGTGCGCTCATCACGAACGACATACTAATTCAATGTATTTGGCGTGGATGGCGTTCTCTCCCATACCTTTGACGGACTTGACGGCTTCCTCGGCTGTGGAAGATGAGAAGAAGGAAAATGATGGAGGGAGGATTGTGCACACCAAACCGTCGTTCCTCCTCCTCCTCGAGAACTTCCTCCTCTTCGAGGGCCGCAATACGATTTTTGAGACTTTCATACATGGCTGCGGGATCGACGGGGGTATCATTCTTCTT
This sequence comes from Boletus bicolor, assembly GCA_003316205.1. NCBI lineage: Eukaryota > Fungi > Basidiomycota > Agaricomycetes > Boletales > Boletaceae > Boletus > Boletus bicolor. Next base: position 62,916 of record QFEM01007568.1, read on the forward strand.
CTTTGCTTTCTGAGTGCCGTTCACTGTGGAGGGATGGAGCGGGGGACGGGTGGAGGTGGATGACTGGGTGGGGAGGTTTGGGGGAGCGGGGGGTGAGACGAGCGGGGCGGGAGGAGCGGGGCCAGATGGAGGAGGCTTGGAGGTACGTGGAGAAGCGGGGTGGGTATTTGCGCCATTCATGGGAGGAGGTGTCGGAGGGGTGATGGTGGCGGTGGTGGTAGCGGAGGACCTGTGCGGTCGACGGGGAATGCAAGGGATACAAAGAGCGAGTCGGTGAATGTTTTGGAGACGTAACGAAACTTCAATTTCACCCGACGCGAGCCGGTAATCACTACACTCCTCCCTCTCCACCATCTCCCCGATAATCCTCTCGCACGTGACCCGCGCGCGTCGCGACACGTCCCCTCCCTTCTCCTCCTTCTATTCCAACACAGAATGTCCCCCTCCAGAAAGCGAATGCGTCTCTCCTCCCCCACATTCGACGATCAAGTAGGAGAGCTGAGCCAAGACGACATCAACGCCTTTGATTGCTTAGATGCTCAGCTTTCCCAACAGCCCTCGTGCATAACTCAACCCTCTCGTCACCATGACTTGCCTGTCGAGGATGACGAGAACCCATTTCGCTCAGATGACCCATGTCAGGCAACTGTAGCCATACATTCCCCGCAAACAGAGCGCATACACGCACCATTCACCAAGGCTTCCGCGATCGACTGGGAAAAGCTTGCAAAAGATCCCTCAGACGAAGCGGAGCTACAAGACGAAGCACCTCCAGAGGTCGACTATGCTGCATGGTTCAACTCTGATTCGTCCAATTCGTTCGCTGCATTCAGCACCGCTGCGACAAGAATGCCCGGCTTCCACAGACCGCCTATCAGTGGTGAAAACGCGAAATCACTCTTCATCCCATCAGCAGCAGCCCTGCGGGAGGCCGAAGAGAAAATGAGAAAATGGCAGGAAGATGTCGACCAAGTTACAACACACAAGGACCCCGATTCTCCCCAATCCTCCCAGCTAGTGTCTCCTCCACGCGTCACATTCTCCTCTGCAAGAAATGCATTTTCCTCTATTCAGGCACCTGATACACCTACTCCCGCTTCCATTGCAGGGCCGACACCTGCCAGATCGCACAGCTCGTTGCAGACCCTAGGCAACAAACATCGAACCAAACCTTTCAAATCTCCCTTGATTAGTGCAACGGCTTCCATGCTATTGCATCGACAAGTATCTACTCCGAGCATCAGTTCACCACTACGCGACCACCATCCCTCTGTTACCGTCCCCTCTCAAACCACTACGCCTGTATCACCACTACGCCCATCTCCAGTCGCGAACCACGCCATGACTCAAAAACCGTTGGGTTTTACCCCTAGACACGGGAGCGCCACGACCAGACCAAAGTTCGTAACGCCATTCAAAGCTGTCCCGAAATCTGCTACTCCAAGAGCACTCGTACCTGAAAATCTAAAGCTTCCGTCAACTCCCTCAAATCCTAGGGCGATTGTGAACCGCATATATCCACCTTCAGCCCCGTCGTTGCCCCTGCCAAGCAAGCGGAACGGCGACGGAGGGTTCTTCGATCTCAGTGAGCACGAGTGGTAGATTTTTTGTTTCCCTCCTTGGAACCTAACTCTGTATGTCAGCTCCCCCTTCCGGAAGAGAAACACTCGCCACTTCTGGCTTGCGGCCACAAGTCTACAGTTTCAAACAGCTCGAGGATATGGGAATGTCTGTTTTTGTATCCCTTCGGCCGTTGCGTCCATCCTGATAACCTGTCCCAGAAATTTCAAGGAACTTGGTCAAGTGAACCCCCGGACAGCCCCTTTCTACGCTTTCACCACCCGTTCACACTCTTCAAATCCGCCCAATCCGTCTTCGTCTCTTGTCTTAGGTCGCTCAGCCGTGCTGGGAGAACTGCACGCAAAGGGCTGCACGCTTGCTAAACAAGCGTGGGTTGACAACCACTGGTCACTAGTTCTCTGGAAATTGGCCGGTATGGTTGCTCTTGACCCCATGAGCGAGAGTGACCCTCTCAGGAAACGTTGGTGTTGGTCAGAAGTTATTCGTCAGTTGATGTACAGGTCAGCAGACTGTTCCGAAAGGCTCGCACGTTGCAGTTCTAATATGCCGTCAGATACGAACGAGACTTGAATAGCTCCTCCCGTCCACCATTACGGTTGATAACAACCAGGGATGCATCGGCTGAATCGCCAACAGTACTCTGCATCTCAGACATAATTTGGCCTGCCAGTGCTTCCGAAGGGGATACTGCACCAGTTCAAGCGTATCCTGAGCTCGAAGTAACTGATGGTTGGTACAGGTTACGTGCGCGCATCGATGCCCCATTAGCCCGAGGTGTAACAAAGGGAAAAATAAAAATAGGTCGGAAAATTGCTGTAGCGGGTGCCAAGGTTAGTTCAGCCATCCTCAATGATATGTTCGCTCCATCCAGTCACCTGTAGCTCTCGGCGGAGCGAAAGGAAGGTTCCGAAATCCTGGAAGCCTACAACTCCAATGTTCTCTTATTGACCGGGAATTCGACCCATATGGCGCCGTGGCATGCGAAGCTCGGTTTTCAACGTGGACCGTTCGTTGCAACACTCAATAGCTTGACAGCGGATGGCGGCAATGTCGCTGTTATGATGTTAACAGTAATAAAGGTGTGACCATGTGTGGTTCCCGGAGTTGGATCCTGACATTTGGATAGGCATACCCTGTTGCATACATTGAATTCGTCGAGGACGGTGGTGGTCAGAAACAGAGAAAGGGACCGCATGACGCAAAAGAGGAGCTGAAGCTGAGCACGCAATGGAAGGTGTGGCAAGTAGAATTCCCATTGACTTGCTTACTCACCGCCCACAGACGGAGCGAGAGTCGCATGCTTTAAGGCTATGGTCTGAATATGAAAAACGCAGGTATAGGCTGCTCGACTATGCAGAACGCCTTGTGCAACGTGCAGGTTCGAAATTCAGACCCAGGCACGATGGTGAAGCAATACATTGTTACACGAGAGATAAACGTTAATAGTCAAACAGATGGCCCACCCGACAGGATTTATGACCTGTACGACACATTGCAGGAAGACGCGGAGGCAGGCAAGAGCATCATATCATCCATCGGTCATGAAGATGCTGGTTGGTTGGCCCGACATATCCGAGAGAGGACTGTCCATGAGCGGGATGGAGTTTCGATGGAGATTGAGCAAGAGCTCGAGGTATGAGATCTCGGTTGTCGGAACCCTGTCGGATACTGATACAATGTCAGTCACTCTGTCCATCACGCGACGTGAAGGCTTTCTGTGTGGTTGTCGTCAAGGATACTCGGACGTGCAAGTATCCGTCGAGGCAAACGGCGCAAGTTACTGTATGGGATGTTCCCGGGGTATCAGCATCCGAGGGTTGCACTCAAAGTCCCTTTGTACCCGGTCAACGATATCTTGTAAGCTACTCACTCTCAACTGTGGCTCAAATCTGATGCATTGGCACCGGGGTTCATCAGGTGACAAACCTGGTTCCCATACAGACATCAGCATGGATGGATCGCTCATCGGGGGGAGAAGTGTATTTGGGCTCAAGAAAAAATTCGAAATGGACATTGGTCAATTAATCTGCTTTGTACTTTGTACTAACTTCGATACCGCACCAGGAACTGACTTTCTTGACCATGTACACTCCTTGAGGTAAACTCCAGGAGATGGTTATTCCAATTCTAACCAATTCTACTGGCACTGTTGATCAGCATGTTGTACAATTATTTGATGCCAAACCAATGGGTTCAAGTGGGTCCAAAAAAAAAGTGAAATGAGCTCGACCCGGATTGAACGGATGACCTTGTGGATACCCATTGTCTGGAATCACACGCACTACCACTGTGCTACGAGCCCTCGTGGCGCCGATCTCAATAGGACATAGAAAAGGCTAGATCTAAAACAGGACATTTTTTGCGCTGTAACATGGCCAAGCTGTCGCTCAACTACGTAGCAATCTCTAATCTAAGATGTCTAGGCTTATAGCTACCGTTGCTTAATCACGAACTCCTTGTAGAGACTAACAATGATGTCGTTGGCGGTCAAGGTAATGATTCTGTATAGCATAGAGTCAATAGAATCGGGAATGCTCCGCATGCTGGCGCTTACGTGTGTGGAGCAATGCGCAGAAAATGTGCCGTCGAGCCTGTTTCGATGGGACATAAACCATAATGAAGGCTCAAGTAGCAAATCTACTTGCCTTTATACCACCCAAATACCCCTTCGGTCTTCAAAGTCTTCCAGAGACAGTCAATAGGATTCCTGTACAATGTGCCTTGCAAACGACCATCAGGTAACCGAATTGTTGGTTGGTTATACACCCGAGTGAGAGCCTGATGGGCGTCAACAGTAGCACTGTGGGATGCCTAGCGCACTCACAGTGTCTGCTGGCTGCATTACAATACACTGTCCGGGACATCAGAACAAGATGAGAGTTTCCGTATTGCCTCATGACATACCACACAAGCACCCGATACAGCACTACTAGCCAGGTATGTCCAGGTACTGTTGGCTGGTAAGATACCGTGTGTGACAAGTTGGTTCTTGGTCCAGTTGTAGGTCGGGAGTTGAACAGAGGAGCCCATGCCAGTTCGAAGAATAGCAGCATCCGTACCACGGATGAGACCTCGGAATCCCTCGGCTCGATATATCGTTGAGAGTGCGTCAAAGGAGCTTTTGTAGTGATGTTGGGCGCCGACTGGCAATGCAGGAGAATATGCCTTTATGATGATGGTCAGTCATCTCATGCGCGAAAATGCCCGTCGGGATTGACTAACTTGCATGCGAGCCTTGACAAGGAATAGTGGATTCCCGAGGGCCGCGCCGACTGCTCCACTAGCGGCGCCGGCTGCTGCGGATGTCAGAGGTATTTGATCCGTCACAGATCTGCCTATGACGCGGTTTATGGTCTGGCGGAAAGGCTCATAAAATCCTGAATTATCTCAGCTTTACAAGTAATCACGGTAGACAATAACATACCGAGGCGCGATCCGTTGAGGAGAATCTGACAAAGGGTTACAGGGACTTGGAGGTAAAGCCAATGAAAGTGCTTGCCTGGTATGCATACTGGCAAAATGTAAGGACGACGCCGCAAAACTGCACTGCGAACTTACTGCTGGGCTGAGACCTCGTTGCAGACCTCGAACACCTTCGTTTCTCCACGTCTTTGTGAGAACGTCAAAAGCGTGATTGTAAACTTTTTGACCGCCACTCTTTGCTAGTTCGCCTTGGAGTTGCAGACGCGTTTTTGCGACTTCTGCGGGATTCGATACAGTAACCTGTTCCTCTGTATGAAAAACGAGTCCAAGGAAGCAATTTTACGATGACTCACCCCAATACAGGCCGCGAGACCACCACATATAAATCCTTCTGCAGGAGAGAGAGAGCGTGGCGTGGAGGACATTTTATGAGTAGAACGGCAACGAAGCTTATATATCTAACGGAGGAACGCCGAAGACGTTTGACCCCAAAAAACGGCGTTTCGGACAACTCACGCGGGTTTCATATTGATGCGGAATTGCGAAGAGCAGCCGAATGAGGACCCCAGAACCCTAACATCCCACAGTGTGAAAATCAAGAATATCGACCCCAGAGACCTTGTTCTCCATGCCGCCCTATGAAAGTGGTCCTGTGATCACGACGAGGACTGTACTCCTCGTCGGTGTACTTGCCGTGTCCCTCCCAGTCATCATTCGGATCGTTTCCTCTCCACTCGCCCTCTTCCTCCTCACACCGTTCTTCGTTGTCCTGGTGGTACTATCATCTCTCCTGGCCTACTTATTCCTCGCAGGCAGGCTTGATTCAAAGGTACTTGCACCCGCAAACCCGCTCTCCCATGCAGCACGTCCTCTCGCCTTTTCAACCCCCGCCGCGTGGCAGGCCGTCCTCATCCGCTCACAATGGTCACATAAACCCCCTCAGTTGCTGCCATCGTTATGTCCCGACATGCCTGTAGTGTCCTCCAACCTAAATGAAATCATAATTCTCATAGTCCGCGACTTTGTTCTGTCCTGGTACCAGGACATCTCGTCCTCTCCTTCGTTCCCCACTGCCGTGTCAACAACTCTGCATGCAGCCTTTGAACAACTCTTGCAACGCGCAGCGACCATTGATGTTCCCTCCCTCCTTGTCAAACGGATCTTACCCAAGGTCACGTCTCATATTGAACAGTTCCGTCAGTCAGAAGTCGCTCTTCGTGGCGCGGGCCTTGAGCGTCATCTTACTCAGTCAGAAGAACTTGACATGCTTTTGGCTAGCCGATATGTCGGAAAGGGTGAAAAGTTGCATCCAGCTGTGGACAATCTTTCGTCTACCTTCACGAAACAGAACGAGGAAATGCATTTGAGGGGCATAGTAGATCGAATCCTCCCTTATATCCTTCCAGAGAATGAAGCACGAAGCAAGGTCCTCAAGATAGTGATCCGAGAAGTCGTAGTCTGCACTGTGCTTTATCCAATCGTGGATATGGTCACAGATCCTGACTTCTGGAATCGCACAATTGAGCAGGTGGTGAGTGTTTAATGTCCCCACCTGTTGGTCGTCACCTGAATTCGATCTTAGGCTGGAGCTGCGATACACCAGCAGTGCGTTCTTTCTACCTGGAAGTGTATCATTATTAAAATTAATTTTTGTAGAAAGCTGATTTCCAAAGTGCGAAACGTCCTTGAAGCCCAATCACCGCGACGTCATCACCGCATCACATCAACGGTCACTCCTGGAGGAGATGTAATCACAATTCGTACTGATCTCCGTCAGTTCGAGTCTTTCCTTCGAAGCATCAATCGTTGTTCCTCGCTATTAGACGCTCGTCGCCTCAAGAACGACGTAATGGGTGAAATTCGCAGGACAAGGCTATTACTCGGTACATCTTTCGATCCCCGTGTCAGAGCAAGAAGCTAATTTCCAGATAGCAAATCACGAGAAAGAGGAGTGGATAAACGGAGAGAGGACTGAGGATGTTGTGGCATTTTTGGACAGGCTGTATACTGCAAAGCGCACGGTTGAGCAGCGAATTGTTGTCTTGGGCGGCGAACAAGATCCGGTTGGCATCATTTACTTGGCGTTCCCGCGTGTGCCACTCATGTATTCTATCCAACTAGACGGCTGTCGCGCGCGAAACGCATGCACGATCCCGAGTCTCATTTCGAGATGTTCTTGGCAACCCGACCTCCCTCTCATACTTCATGGAATTCATGGATCGTCGTCATCGTTCACTACTCGTGCAGTTTTGGCTAACTGTAGAAAGCTTCAAGAATCCCTTGGAATTGGTAGACTACACTTCTGGCGACGAGGACGATCCGATCCAAGATCCCTCCAACTCGACAACCCTACGAGAGGATATTTGCCTGATTAACGATCTGTATTTCTCTGCCATACCGCCTCACCCATCCTTATCCCCGATCTCGCAAAGGCATGTCGACACCATTCGAAGTTACGCTTCCAACGAAGTGATGCTTAGCGTCGCCGAGAATAAGAGGGTTCGCCGGAGTGTCATGTTAGCTCAGAGGGAGGTCGAGCAAGAAATGGAGGGTGATTTCGAAGATTTCCAGAAATCAGAGTTGTGGTTTCGAGTGATCGAAGACGCCTCGTTCGGTAATCCCGAGGTTGAAGCATTCGCCCCGATTAACGAGCCACAACATCCTAACTTATCTACTGCTACTCCGGCCCTTGGAGCGTCATCGCGAACCAAATCCCAAATCCCTCGTTCCGAATCATTCCCATCTCTTGTTTCATCGAATCGTTATTTGGAGCATCCTCACTTAGTTCAAGGTCCACTGATTTATTCGCCACCTACTACATCTCGTAACAACATTGACGTTCTTATGGCTCCCCTGTCGGACACATCCTCGGATATTTCACGTGCCCCTCTCTTTAACGACCCGGATGATGGGAGACCCAGTATGGATGAATCTGAACGTATGGAAGCTATCCAGGCCGCATTGACCGACATCATCGCTACGGAACATCACTTTGACCAACCTCGAGATCGTGCCGAAGAAGAGGTGGATAGCTTTATTCCTTCGGTTTCCGACGGGAGGAAACCGCGTGGGATGTTTGGGGATGAGGAAGACCCAAATGCTGGCGAAGAGAATGAAGAAGATGACACGACGGAGAGTGCTCACGCCGTTGGACAGGGATCATTTCAGCTTGCAGGACCTGGTGACCTCCAGCTTTCGTATGAAATTGCCCGACTCAGCAAGAAAGTATCAAAGTTGGAGGTCCACGCGGCGATGCTTGATACGCTCATCAAGAAAGCTGAATTAACGGGTGATACTCAAGAACTCCGCCTCCTTCGCAAGGCAAAGGCTTCGATGACCAGAGAGCTCAGGGAATTACAATTTCAAAAATCCCAGTACGAGCAACAAGAATCTGCTAACCGCCTCGTCCCACATAGAACAAAGGTCTCTATCGTCAGTTCAACCGTTGCCGAGGAGGAAGGGAAGTCTGTGGTCCGATACCTTGTTGAGGTACAACAACTCTCTCCGGACGGAACTTTCTCATCCGGGTGGGTCGTTGCACGGCGGTACAATGAATTCCTGCGAATGCACAACAAGCTTCGTGAAGAATACTCTTTAGTTCGCAACCTTGACTTTCCTGGAAAGCGGCTGGTACCTTCACTCTCGGGGAGCTTCGTTGACGCTAGGAGGCAAGCCTTGGAGAAATATATGCAAGTATGTGGCAAGAACTATGGGGCCTGTGACAATACTGACACCTTACCAGAACCTAATTTCAATTCCTGTGGTTTGCGAAAGCACGGAACTTCGTGTATTTCTGTCGAGGGACTCGCCTTTCATCGCCTCCGAGGTGAAGGATGACACTACCAAAGGACAAGGGTTCCCTGGACGAAACATCGTCCAGTCAATGTATCGATCTGTCACGGAAAGCATCGATGATATGTTCTTCGGACCTTCCATGCTGGATGTGATGATCCAGCGCCTCACGCGGCAAGTGGCCGAATTCACCGGGATTGTCGGCTCGGCGGTCAACGACGAGGAAATTGTTGCTCAAGCAATGAAACAATTTGGAAAAGTAACCTCTCTGGACACTCTCATGCAGATGCCAGGGGATCTTAAGCCATTGGACGGAGAAACAAGCACATCCAGCTTTTCCGCTCCCATCTGTGATTTAGTGCTTGCCATATTTGAGCTTCACAAAAAAAACAACTGGCTTCGTCGTCAAGCAATTGTGATCATCCTTCAACAAGTCTTCGGGGATACTATCGAGCAGTCAGTTGGCAAGCTCTCCACAGTTGGCACGATTTACGTGTTTTTTTTTCGCAGGAAAATACGACAGAGCATACAATCTCTGTCTGAAGAGAGTCGCATCCTTCCTGTGCTTACCATGCTCCGAGAAAATTTATGGCCCGGAGGTAAGCTGAGACCGCCTTCGCAACCTCGCACCGCCGAAGAGAAGCTTCGGAGCCGAGATGAAGCTAATCGCAAACTCTCGGCGCTAGTACCAGGTTCGAATAGACTAACCTGTTAAGAACGTGAGCTGACCGAAGGACCCGTTGCAGACCTGGCCGCTAACATGATAGGTCGTTCGAATGCCCGCCGTGGGGCTCGACGTATATTCGCTGTGCTGCAGAACCGGCGTTTAAACCAACATATCGCCTATACCATTGTTGATGAGGTGTGTTTGAATTGACCCAGACGCACCCTGCGGACTGATGGATTACGGGCAGATTATCGCCACTATATTCCCCGAACTCCCACCTGTACCGCGCTAAGATTGTCAGTGGAATACTCGCCTCTAGTTATGCCAATTGTGTCGCTTCATCAATCATGTGTCAGCACAGTCCATTGAGTCCACCCGCATAGGAGAATGAGATTCTGATGGTGGCTCCACCTTTCCGGTAGCCTTCAGTTTTTGCCGGACTGTAACGGCTGTCGCGTTCGGGTCATCGTAACTTACAGGGTTCCAGATTAGCTATAGAGTGACCGAGAAGTTGAACAAGCATACACTTTGATCATATGGAGGAGGAACCCCCCCGAACCGGACGCATTCATCGTTGGGTGCATCCGACCGGGAAGAACCTGATAGCGACGTAACCATGACTCGGTGATCGAGGGTGCGAGATAACCAGGGATGAGTCGCATCTTTGTTTGCAAGTCTGCTAGAGGCTACGGTGCGATAAGTGACAGCGTCAGAGCGAGAACCAGACGAGTACCTGGAGGAACATATTTTGCACAACAATCGAAGCAGATCCAGCTAAATAGGGTGACAACATTTCTACAATCTCGAATGGATCGTAGTCGCTAGCGACTAGGAGCCCGTCGAATTCTCCTGAAAATAGTTCTTGCCGTGTACTCATTAAGGTGTCCGAAGTCGACTTTCGTTTGTCGAGGCGTAGACGCTGACGCTCTGAACGTATGCGTCCTGATGTGGGCTCAAGTGGGGCTACTACTGTGAAGATACAATGATAATTTGTGGTAGTCACGGGCAGAGGATATTTACCAGGAGTGTAATCTTCTTGGGCTGTGGCCCAGTTTAGGGTCGACAGAACTAATGTCAGAGTGTCCTTCTCATAGTTCATCAGGGTCAATACGGGATATGCGGGTGGCGAGTCGGCGTCATTTATTGAAATGATTCGTCCTTCACCTGGAAAAGAGTCAATGTCATAGTTGATCGCAACGAAGCTCACTTGCATCCTATCCTGTCGAGAACAGATGAAACCAACAACCCAGAAGCATCGTCAACCACAATATAGCGTCCACCAGGGCGCACGTTGGCCAAGTTCAGCATCTGAGAGAGTGAATCGGGACGAATGTCTCGTATCCTGTTCTGATCCTTTCTGAACCAGTATTCACAGATATTATACACCGTAGGCTCAATTGTCTCGAAGCTCTTCAAATACCTATGAGGAAGTTGCTATTAGTGGGTACTACTTTGGTTTGGTCACTTACTTTGCCTCCTTCCGCTTCCTATACTTGTCCTTGCTGTACTCCGTTTTCAGAGAATAATTCGCGTGTTGCTCGATTTGAGCCTTGATGATTTCCTGGGATATTAGGTTTGCTCCGATGATTTGTTATGATGTGTAACATGACCGTACTGAAGCATGGACGCCGGACTTCTTGAGTGCTTCAATTTCTTCCAGGGCCAATGGTTGAACAAATTCCCCATCGTTAATTAGCTCATTCGTCGCATTCGTTTCCTCTGCCGTTAGATGTTTAGCGAGGTGATTCGAGAGATCAACCTCGGCCTACCAACCAACTTCGTCCATTGTACAGGGCGGTAAGCGTTTGAGTTTCTTTTCATGTATTTCATAGGCAAATCCATACGGTTGTCCGATGAGTTCATTGGCAGGGAATGAGCCCACTCTGCCCAGTGATACGATCCTTCGCGAATGTTAGATCACGGTTATGCCCAAAATGTTGACTTACGAGTCCCTTTCGACCTTGATACTACGCACTTCGCCGTTGGGTAATTTGAATAAAACTGTATGCTTAGAGTTGATTGTACCATTTCTGGCTCCATGGGTAGATGTTGGAGCGCTTTCGCCAGCACTCATGTTTAGTTGAAGTAGACTTGGATGCGGAAGATAAAGCTACTATATGTGCGCGATTACTTGAAATGGGGGGTGACTTCCGATAGTGCAAAGTTCGTTCGTTCCCCCTACCACCATGGCTTCGAACCCTAGATCCCGGTCGGACGAAACACAACGGATAGAGATCAATATGGATGCTTTACGTATCAAGTCCGAGGACCCATCCTCGCTGCTGCCAGACGAGTTGTCACATATTGTAGCTGCATTCGTGCCCTCTCAACCCCTCTCGTCGCGCTCAAAAGCGTATCTCACACTTTCTGCGTTCTGTCAGGGTATTCGGGTATCCAAATCTTCGGAGAGAAGTCAAGCCGGAGGAGACGAGCCAGACGAAGGGACGCTCGCTCTGTTCCACATATTCCAACCTCTAATTGCCAACAACCTGTCGCAGTCTCAGGAGGACGTTTTACTTGTGGCCGTCACGTTCCACTGCGCACTGTTCCAGGTCGACTGGAAATCGGCTTCACAAATATTCACGGGGGATGGTTTCCTCGATCTCCTCACTACTCTTGAAATGACCACATCTTCACTGGTATCCCTTGCGCTCGCTCGTCTGTATGCACAAGCTAGTAGCCACAAACCTTGTCGGCAGCTCTTTTCCGAAGAATCTATTACCTGGCTTCAAACCAAGTCCTCTCAGACCACCGATGATGCCTTGCGTGTAGTAGCCATCCTCGCGCTCGTCAAACTAGCCCATGGATCATCTGGCGATACTGCAACTATTCCCGCTGGAACCGCCACCACTACCGGCATCTTAGTAGGGGAGGACGTCCCCCGTGCAGCCCAGTTAGGCGGCATGATCATGAACAGCGAGGAAATCCACGCCTGCCTCAACGAAGCCGTGGAAGGGTTGGCATATCTCAGCACCAATCCCTCCGTGAAGAAGAACTTGACAAACGCCACAGTCCTAAAACGACTCTTCTCTTTCGTTCCAAAACGAAAGGCCACGGCGGACGCAACGAATAACTCCATGCTTATCTATGGGGTTCTCGTGATTATCTCCAACCTTTGTTCATACAAGCCGCGGTTGAGTCAAGAGCAGCAGCAGATTGCGAAACTGCGGCGGATGGCCGAGAGCGGAAAGAAAACAGGCAGGGATGACGTTGAAGAACAGTTGGACCCTTTAGAATCTGAACGCGAGGTTCAGGCCCGGTGTCGTAGTGCTATCAGTTGTGGGGCACTGGAGGTGCTGGCCACGGCGTCCGGATTGGATAGTCAAGGGATTCGGTCGTCCGTCGGTCAGGTACTTCTGAGCTTCGCAGAGAACAAGGAAAACAGAGGGGAGATTTTAAGAGGTGGAGGTTCCAAGATGTTGACTCGCATCATTCAGTCTGCGTCGTCGTCTCCGGATTCACTCCCCCAAGAAGCACTTCCAGCAATTCAGGCACTTGCCAAGCTTGCCATCACCGCACCACCGATTCAAGTTTTCGGCCCCAATGAGGGCAATGTGCTCGATGCAATCCGACCCTTCTCACAACTGCTCCTCCACCCATCAGCAAGCATGCTCCAGCAATTCGAAGCCATGATGGCCCTCACGAACATTGCATCTCATGGTCCAGCTCTTGCGTCTCGTGTCGCGAATACTCCCCACGTTTTTAGCAAGGTCGAACTTCTGATGCTGGAAGACCACACACTCATGCGCAGAGCAGCCACTGAGCTTATCTGCAACCTTATTGCTGGGTCAGAGCATGTCTTTGAAAAATATGGTGGAGCAAATGACGAAACTACGCGGTCGACGTCGCAGGACGGATCTTCCAGGTCAAATATTCACGTCCTGATTGCCATGTCAGACGTAGAGGATCTGCCTACACGCCTCGCAGCGTCAGGGGCTTTGGCAATGCTAACGAATATGCAACCAGCATGCAAGGCAATATTCGATCTCCAGGTGGAGCGTCACAGAGCGTTCCTTGTGCTGGCACAACTCATTGACCCTAGCATCCATACTGGCGATGACGATACGACGGGGGAAGACTCCAGTGTGGCACTCGGTAATCCGGGACTTGTTCACCGAGGTGTTATTTGTATTCGTAATCTCTTGTCGAATCTGCAGAGCCCGTCACGTCAGGATGCGCTAAAGGATGAAGTAAGGAAAGCGGGGTTGCTTGTTGTGTTTGAGAAGTTGTTGAAAGGAGAACTGGGGTCTTTTTCGGAAGTAGTCCTTGGACCTGCGGCAGAGGTCAAGAAGAAACTTGTAGGACTGTCTAACCAACCGCAGAGCTAAATTTCGACCGTATATGGAAGTTGTACTAGACTCACCAACTAGTCAAGCTTTTGGAGCTGGCACAATGTCGTCAACAGACAATGAAGATGACCTGTCTTTCGTTGCACTCTCGGCTCGTCTCAGATATCGTATTGACGATGCTTTCGATTCTATAGTATCGTCTGGAACACAATTGCGGCAGTCAAGGTTTGACGTTCCCCCCGGAGGTTTCATTGCTGAAGAGTCAGAATCTGGGCCATCTCAACCGGCAGAATACGAAGCTGGCGGGTTTATCATTGAAGACCTTCCCTCGAACTCCTCTGGTACTCAATCCTACATTCCCCTGTCAGAGATTCCTCGTGCTCTGAACCTCCTGGACTTGTTTTCCGATGATGACATCATGGGTGTGTTCAAGAATGCCGCGACAGGTTGGGGAGCACAGAATGCGCGCAATGACGGAGTGAACAGGAAGGATTGGAGAGCGGTGTGTGCCGCCCTGCTCGAAGGGGAGTATGTTGAGGGGAGCGACAGAGAAAACCCGGTTGCGGATGAAGACATCGAGATGGGCGCGGACAGTGAACCAGACAGCGACGAGTATCATACGGAAGACCTGTCTGGCGACACGGAGGAGGCCTTGAGCGACGAATACGAGGAACCAAGTCGGGCGGCCAGTGCAAGAGCGGGGAAAGCGCAAAAGGTTCCTCGAAGGACCCCAACAAAAAGCTCGGGAACTTCTGAGATTTCAAGCAAATTGACCAAGTCCCAGAAAGCTCAATGCCGACAAGATTTTAGTAGATTCTTTCCTCACGTTCCGGATAACGAACTAGACCACCAACGGATCATGATCAAAGATATCACTCGTGTCGCCGATTTGCTCAAGGAGAACCTCAAGGCAGAGGAAGTAGGTGCACCGCAGTTGACATTGGCCTTTCTAACGCACGTTCCAAAGATACTAGAAATGCTAGAGGCATTCTCGACCTCTCCGGACAAATCCATGAACCTTGCAGATTTTGAGCATATGATGATCCTCACGAATTTGGTCTAGGGATGTGGGGCAACAAGTAGAATAGGGTCCCAGAGGGATATAACAAAAATACGGACGCATACAATTATACAGAACACAATGTCCCGAAAACGGGTAACTGTCCATGTTGTTAAGCTCGGTGAATGGAGCCATAACCGGGGGCAGCAGGGTATGGTTGGCTGCTAAGAGGCTGATACTGGCCACTGCCGGTGTCTGCAGGGCAACGTCAAGGGAAGCCAGACTTTGCACGATATGGGCTCACATATGAAACCTCCTTGACCGTAGCGTTCCTCCGCCTGCATCTTTTTATAGATGAGCCAGAATGCGTGCTAGAAGGACATCAGGTTGGTAATGTATCTGGACTGACTACTCGACTTACGATATGGCCGGGGAAGTAGCCAAGACTATGCTTGCACTTTAGCGTGTAACTGATAGGAGACACAAAGCGCTCACATCGTCAAGCAGATGTTGATGAGCAAGTCACAGCTGCATCCAGTGATGAACGCGGCGGCTGCAGGAGGGAAGATGATTGCGACCTAGGAGGCTTAAGCAACGGTCGAGAGTGGGAGGGTAATTGACTGACGAGGATAAGAACAATGTCTGAAGCCTTGACCATGGCGTAGTAGCGGTATAGGTTTGGCTGGCAGTCGACGAGTTCATTTATGTCTCCCGCCGTCCCGCAGCCGCAGCGGTGCTCACAGAGGACCCCGACGACACCTCAACCTCCTCCCGGCGGTTTCGGGGTTCGTGTGTCTCTATCACATCTTTCCACCGGCCTCCGTCATGGTGCGCAATGCGGACCGCGCTGGCGTCTGTGGTGCTGATCATCGCCCCAGGCTATATCAAAGAAGGCGGGAAAAAAGGCTGCGACGCCCAAGACGGGAGCTACGAAAGTTGCCAAGGTACATCCAGAACTCTGTCGATCACTGGCACTCGCGCCAACTCAGCATTCAATAGGCAGATTGGAAGGAAGGTTTCAAGAAGAAGCAGGTTGGCGTGTCCGACATGACCCTTCTCACAACCATCAGCAACGAGAGCATCAATGACAACCTCCAGAAACGCTGGACTAACGGTGAAATCTACACCTACATCGGTGGTGTTCTGGTCTCCGTGAATCCATTTAGGGGTAAGGTAGTGCGAGTTGCGTCGTCCTCTTGCTCAGTGTTCGTCTCTCCTCTTAGATCTCGGCATCTACACGGACGAGACGCTGCACAAGTACAAAGGCAAGAACCGACTAGAGGTCCCACCGCATGTCTTCGGAATCGCCGAATCTGCCTACTATAACATGAATGCCTATCACGAGAATCAGTGCGTTATCATCTCAGGCGAATCGGGGGCAGGCAAGACCGAGGCTGCGAAACGTATAATGCAGTACATAGCTGCCGTGTCCGGTGGTCAGGATAATAATATTCAAGAAATCAAAGACATGGTCTTAGCTACCAACCCTTTATTGGAGAGTTTTGGTTGCGCCAAAACCCTTCGCAACAATAATTCGAGTCGGCATGTATGACGTGTCTTCCCAGTCGTTAATGCCGTTGATGCTCATATCATTCATCAGGGAAAATACCTAGAGATCATGTTCAACACTCGTGGCGAACCTGTCGGTGCCCAAATTACTAACTACCTACTAGAGAAAGGGCGTGTCGTGGGTCAGGTAGAGAACGAACGAAACTTCCATATCTTCTACCAATTCACCAAAGCTGCATCCAATGAACAACGAGGTATACATCACGCAACACGATTGAACATCACTTACTGGCAATCCAGAACAATTTGGCCTTCAGGGTCCCGAGTCTTATGCGTACACGAGCATAAGTAACTGTCTTGAAGTGCAAGGCATAAACGATGCCGAAGACTATGCAGACACACTCGTGAGTAGTTCCCGTATTTCACAAAGCTAATGTCTTGACGTTGGTTCAGAATGCCATGCAAATTATCGGGCTGAGCGAGCAGGAACAAAGCGAGATATTCCGAATGATCGCCATCATCCTTTGGCTTGGAAATGTTCAGTTTCAAGAAATGGATGATGGGAACTCCGGTATCACTGATCAGGGCGTGACAGATTTTATCGCCTACCTTATGGAGGCGGACTCTGCCATGGTTCAAAAGGTTCTCACCACCAAAGTCGTCGAGACGCAACGGGGCGGGCGCCGGGGATCAATCTATGACGTCCCTCTCAATCCCGCGCAGGCTACGGCAGTCCGAGATGCTCTTGCAAAGGCGATCTACAACAATCTATTTGAGTGGATAGTGTCAAGAGTTAACATCTCAATGAAGCCAAGAAGTGCTACCGCACAAGTCATTGGCATATTGGTGTGTGGTGTTTGGCTCTGATTGGTGGGTTTCTCTGACTACTCCGCAGGACATCTTTGGTTTTGAAATTTTCGAGGTATGCCGATCACTATGGTTGCCATTACAGATGACATAGTTTCGCAACCAAAGGACAACTCGTTCGAGCAGTTGTGCATCAACTATGTGAACGAGAAACTCCAACAGATCTTTATCGAGTTGACGCTCAAGACCGAACAAGAAGAATACGTCAGGGAGCAGATCAAATGGACGCCTATCAACTACTTCAATAATAAAATTGTCTGTGATCTCATTGAGGAGCGCAAACCCCCGGGGATTTTCGCCGCACTCAACGACGCTTGCGCCACTGCGCACGCCGATCCCGCTGCCGCTGATAACAGCTTTGCACAACGCACAGCTATGTTATCTTCCAATCCCCACTTCGAGGCCCGTGGGACGCAGTTTCTTGTGAAGCATTATGCTGGAGACGTGATGTACAACATTTCGGGCATGACGGATAAGAACAAGGATGCCTTAGTCAAGGATCTTTTCGATCTCATAGGTAGCAGTGGTAACCACTTCCTCCATACCCTATTTTCAGAGAGACCGGATCCGAACAGCAAGAAACGGCCGCCAACGGCTGGGGACAGGATCAAGGTGACTACTCTGCGCTGTTTCGTGGTAGTGTGAAATCGTTAATGTTCCCAGGCTTCAGCTGGTGCGCTTGTCGATAACCTGATGAAAGCCCAGCCATCATACATCCGGACGATTAAGCCAAATCAGAATCGCAGTGCGATTGAATATGACACCAAGGCGATCCTTCACCAAATCAAATACCTCGGGCTTCAAGAAAATATCCGTGTTCGTCGTGCAGGTTTCGCCTACCGGAATACTTTCGAAAAGATGGTCGAGCGATTCTACCTCCTATCTCCGTCGACATCTTATGCTGGTGAATATATCTGGCAAGGGAATGCGAAGTCTGGATGCGAACAGATTCTTAAAGATACTGGGATTGTCAAGGACGAATGGCAGATGGGTGTCACAAAAGCGTTTATCAAGAATCCCGAGACAGTGCGTTCTTACCACACTTTCTTCACCGTACTTGTTGACATCATATTAGCTTTTTGCGCTGGAAACAATGCGCGATCGTTACTGGCATAACATGGCCGCTCGCATCCAACGGGCTTGGCGGAATTACTGGCGATACAAGAACGAATGTGCCAAGCGTATTCAGCGTTTCTGGAAAAACAACAAAGAGAGCATCGAGTACGCCAAAGTCAGAGAATACGGGCACCAAATTCTTTCAGGGAGGAAAGAACGCAGACGCTTTAGTCTGCTTAGCTATCGGCGATTCATGGGCGATTATCTGGACATTAATGGTAAAAATTCCCTCGGTACAGAACTGCGGAATGCATGTGGGCTTGGAGGTCAGTTTTACTGATTCATTGCCCCGCTGTCTGCTCGAGAGCCTTGTACAGCCGATCAAGTGACATTCAGCTCGAAAGCACAGTTGCTAGTCTCAAAGTTTACGCGATCCAGTAAACCAAGTCCGCGTTTCTTGATTGTGGTATGCGTAAATTGTGAATGTTTAGGCAACATCTTTGGTTCACCCGTTGTTAGACAAGCAAAGCTGTGCACATTGCAATGGTGACACAGAACAATGGACGGATAGATACCTCACTTGAACGCAAAATACCTCTTATTACGATCAAGAGTATTTCGATGTCAAACTTACGAGACGACTGGCTGGTGAGCATATCCCTTTGTTTGTCGCTCTTTATTTCATTCCTTTGGCCAGGTCTTCAACTGTAATGCATCAAATGAAGGGGATCCTGTCCTTCAGTGTTACTTCAAGACTGAGCTTGTCGCCAACCTTCTCCAACTGACACAAGCCTCCGTTAATGTTATCATTGGGCCGATGTGAGCATGGACCTATCATTCGCTGATTGTGTATTCACAAGGAACAGGATTGAATATACTAAGAAGAAAGACAAGAAGGCGCAAATCCAGTTCGTCAAGGACGAGACGGTTCCAAGAGATGATGTCTATAAGAGCCATACTGTTCATGTTCCATCTGGCGAGCCTCCCACTAGCACGTCGCGTCCCCGTGCCAAGAGAAAACAGGGTGTTGTCAGACCGATTGCGCAAGGGAAGCTGCTTCGTGCCGGTGGCCCGTCTAATGTGAGTCAAGGCTGTATAAAAACAATCCATTGTGATTTATGATTGCAGAAGCCAAGGAACGTACCTAAACCTCAGCACACTGCTCAGCCCTTGCCTGGAAAGCGTGCGTCCAATACTGTAAGATCCCCTCCCGCTCCCACGCTACCTCCGCCGCCGCCAGCAAGGAATCCCGCCCCGCCTCCACCCGAAGAGCCAGGTATTGAGCTATACCGAGCTAAATTTGCCTTCCAAGGACAGGAGGGGGAGCTGTCGTTGCAGAAGGATGACGTTGTGGAACTTGTAGAGAAAGACGACAATGGTTGGTGGTTGGTAAAGAAAAACGGCGAAGAAGGATGGGCTCCCAATAACTATCTTGAGTTGGTACCCAAGAGACCGCGGGCACCACCTACTGCGCCACCGCATCCAGCTCGTAGACCCCCTCCGTCTGCTCCCAATGTTGCAGTGACAGTCAAGTCTGTAACGGCCGATGGGAACGCTAAACCAGTTGCAGTCTTCCCTGGCCTCACACCCTCGAACGGTTCTGCGACCCCTTGGAAGAAGCCGGCAGGTTCAGCGAACGACTCAACGGAGGCTACACCAGTAAATTCTCGACCTTCGAGTTCGCTCGGGGCAAAGCCACCGCTCCCGGGTACTACGAAGCCGAGAGTAGTTCCGCCTCCAGTTGCCGCGAAACCTGGTGTTGTCAAGCCTCCCGGTAAACCTCCAATTCCCACAGCCGCTAGGCCTCCTGTTGGCAACACAGCTTCACAGAAGGCAAACGTCGTAAAGCCGCCCCTGCCGTCTGGTCAAATGGACTTGGCTGCAGCGGTGAGTACATTCCAAATCACCCTTGAAAACGCCGCTCATTGATGCACTCACAGCTCGCTAAGCGGGCACAGCGGATGAGTGAAGATTGATGCACGATGTCAATGGTTCAATGTAATTGTCTGCTATGGGTTTCCAGACAAGATATCCCGATCGATTTGTTTAGTTAGAAATGAAATTGCTCGTGATACGTGCGTAAGAGCCTGGGATATTCCAATCACAAAGGGTATACGAAGTTAACTTCAGATGGTCTATAGTGATGCTAGTGAGGATGCGTGGACATCGCGAGCGATGGAGTAAATCATAAGGAATGTGTGATGGTGATCGGGGGCAATGCCGAAGATCCTCGAGAGTTTGAAGTCAGTTCCTCGTCACAGGACGTGCCACCGCTGTGTAGCATAGCGACGAGCGCAGGAGATAGATGACTGTGTATCGTCTCGTCTTCTGCATCTTGCTTGTTCACATAACCATTCTTCACGAAGGTGCGTTGCCCGGAATCTCGCCAAGAGCGCAGCTCGTCGGCATTCAGAACCTTGGTAGCTAGATTCGCTCGAAAGTCTTCCGGCCGCGTTTCAAGGGCCCTCTTACCAGATTCTATGAGGCTGTCGATCTGACCTCTGACCCTTTGGAATGTTTCGTCTAACCCCTCCTCGACGTCACTGTCGTCTTCGTCTTCATCCTCGTCCTCATCCTCTCTGTCACGTTCCTCCTCCAATGCGGACCTGACAACCTTGTATGTCCGAGGTGGGAGAATGAGCCTCGATTCTCTCAGTTTCCGACGCAAGTCCCGGATTTCTTTCGCCTGTCGATTCTTCGTCGTTTCTAGAGATGCGTTGATCGCCAGAAGAGAGCGATTCGTGATTTCTAGGTCCGCGATCTGTAGAAACTCTTACCCTTCAGTTCCTCTCGAAAGAAAATGGCCCTAATACAACGAACCTTGCGGTTGGTCTTTGCCTCAGCCCTGAGCTGTCGCTCGGATCCGTCCGATTCTGCGTCACTGTCGCCTTGGTGGACAAGATCACGAGGACTCCTCTCTTTTGAACGACTACGATCTCGCTTGGTCTGGGCTATGATTTCTGCCTGTGGAAAGAAAGAGCTGGGTTGATCGTTCCGTTCCATGCTACGGCGCCTGATATGAGACATGACGCTCGAGATTTGGTTGTCGGTCGTTTGGTCGTGATTCAGAGATATGGATGTTTTCGAAACCGACGATTTGGAAGAGAGTGAGAGCGCAGATATCGGAGGCGAGTGTGGGGGTAGGGGAACCGAGGCCGGGTCCACTTTGGGCACTAGGGGCGATCTCTTTGCAGGGTGGGCTTCGCTCGGAAGAGTTGGTGATGGGAAAGAACGCGCAGGTGATAGTGCGCGTCGAGGTACATAGCGGTGGGGGTTGGCGGCAGGCGAAGCGGTCGTGATTGGGTAAAACGCCGAGGATGGGGGGTCGTTTAATGAAAAGCTAGACGTTATCGAGGGAGTCCTAGCACGGGTATGTATGGGACGCGTTGTGGCATAAGGTGGTGATAGTGATCGTGATGCAAGGTCCACTGGATTCGTTGGCATTGATTTAACGAGACCAGTGACTTTCGACTTGATCTTGATTGGAGCCAGTATTGGTGGAGTATTCGTCCGCCCAATGTCTACCAAAGGAGGTTCAGGTTCAAGGGGCGATTGAGGATGAGTTGGGGAAGAGGATGTGTTGAGATCCGAGATAGAAAGTGCATGATGTAGTGCGAACACACTCCCGCTTCGCGGTCTATCCTCGAAATGTGGAAGCTTGAGCTTGGCAGATGCAGTGGTGAGAGCACGTTGACGGGACTGTTCTATGCTGCCCGAGTGTGTTTGAACCGGACTCATTCCGGACCGTGATGTCGGTCTTGCCGTGATGCGAGCTTTGGGTAAGCCACCATGTTCTGATCCGTTCGCCAACATCCGGGACGGCCTTAGAGGGGAGCCCGGTCTGGAGCGACTCGGAGCAGCGACATTGTTGGTTGGGGAGGCACTGAGAGAGCTGGAACTGGATAGTTTTCGAACGGTCGCGTTACTGTCAACCTTGGCTTTGGGACGGAAGGAAGGCGGTGAGAGAGAGGACGTCGGCGACTGCTTTGTGGGAGAGCCTGGCCTCGATCTAGGTTGGGGGCGAACAAATGTATTTCCTGCCTTCAAGTCGACCCTTGCGGTTACCTGTGTCGGGAGGTTGACACGGTGGCATTGACTCGTTGAGCGAACTCACTTTTCTGAGAGGGATGTCCATTCGTGAAACATGTAGATGATTAGATGGTAATAGTACCTGCTCAGAGGAGTGTGAGTTCAGACGACACTCGCGTTGGCGAAGCGCATTTTACCTGTGTATAAATGTCAGTATCACACTGTAGCGGTCTCGTTCTGGTTTGCCGAGAACATAACACTGATATGGTACTATAAACCAACACTACTTTTGTTTGGCAACTAAATCCTCCACGGCCTTTTCCACCAGTCGGCGTATCCCATCCTCCCCTCCACCACCCAACGCAGCAATCACACTCTTTCCGACGTACTTACCCACCATGTCCACCTCAATGTTAACACGCGCACCGTCAGCCTTCTTCGCAAGTGTTATCTTTTCTTGGGTGTGTTGGATGAGCATAATCCCAAAGGTCCGCTGAGAGTCGTTCACTTCGGTCAAGGTAAGGGACGTGCCGTCGATCGCTACATATCCTTTCGGGATGAGGTATGGCATAAGTGAAGGGCGATCAGCTGTGGGCTCGGGCAGCTGAAACCACAGCCGCAAGGAATCGCCGTCTCGCTCTCGTCGAATGATAGTTGCAGTGGTATCGACGTGAGCCTATCGCGAGTGAGTAAGGTCAATGTCGTGGTATGCGTCGCCCGTACCTGCACAAAATGACCACCAAACCTCACATGCGCAAGCATGGCACGCTCGAGGTTCACTTGCTCGCCCGCTGTGCGGTCGCCTAGTAAAAGCACGTCGAGATGGAACGTGATGGGACTGCAAACATGCACGCGCACCCAGATCGGTTCTATCTAGCGTTTCGTTGGCCAGCCATACTTTGAAGCAACCACCTTGCTGCTCTTTGTCGAACTCGGTGACGGTCAAACACGCTCCGTTGACTGCTATCGAATCACCAATGTGACAGTCGCCCAGAATGGGTGCAGAGTCGGATATTGTGAGAGTGCACCCCCCTGCGTCTCGTTGGAGGAAAGAGATGGTGCCAAGATGCTCGATCTAAATGACATTGAGCGGGGCGGGCCATGGAGGGAATGTATTTAAGGGCTTGCCAGACCGGTGAACATGTTCTGGGAAAGGTGACCGACTTGCATGCATTGACATTCCTCATCTGGAAACGTCTCGTCTCAAACGCTCATGTCGTCGTCATCGGACAAGACGCGAAAACGTCAAAGCTCGGGATATTCACAGCCATCCACTCGTAACCGGTCATTATGGGAGTCATACAAAGGTAACGTAGATTGTGTACAATGATTCACATCATACTCATGCTCTCGGCAGTGCTTCCTGCGAGGACAAGGTTGTATGTGTCTATGGCAGTATGCACGGTTGGCGCAGCGGGGATATTCATCTCTGACTACTTGGAAAAAAAGTTGCCTGTGGAACATCCTGGGCAGGCATAAATCCGAGGGCGATAGGGTGTATGCGTGCTGAGTTCGGCCTGCCGATCCCAACGAGACCGCACGAGTAAGTTGGGAAGCTTGGGGAGAGGCGATATTGGGTGGATAGGGTTTAGGCGGCGGGAGGACGGTCGTTTCTTCGAGATGGCTGTCGGTGAAGAGTGCTCCAGTCTTGGGTGTTGGTGTTCCATGGCAATTCTCGTGCTCGTATGGTATAGACAGACGCATCCTCGCGGAGAGATTCAGCCTTGTAGTGGTCCAAATTGGAGGGCGAAGGCGAGAGGGTGCTGGTGTCCCAGGTTTGCTTTTCGCAGTCTGGGATGAATTCTTCCGAAACAAGGGGACGTGAGGTGCAACAGATGACGTCTTTGAGGAATCTCCAAAGACGGTCGAAGAACATGGCGCAGGCGATGGATGTGGCGAGAAAGAGGACGGTGATGATAGCGATGCCGATGATCTGCCATGTTTTGCTCGAGTGATCGGTGGCGTGGCTTTCCGCGGACGCTGGCTGGATGGATGGTGTTGAGGCAAGGGCGGTCTTGACGACGGTGGGCTCGGCGGGGTCGGTCGGCGGGGTCGGAGTAGGGGTCCACTGTTCTGCCGAGGACTGGGATGTTGACAAGGACGGGTTCGCAGACGAGCTCGCGGTGGAGGCCCTGTGTGTAGTGAGGATCGGCCGGGTGGGATGCGAGGCGCTGGAAGTGTCACTGTCACCGCCGAGCAAGCCAAAGATGTCTCTCTTGTGCTCGTTAGGGACGGCGGTGGCGGGGAGGGCAGAGAGGACCAAGAGAAAGCAAGGAATGACGAGCATCATCATCTAGGAAGAGACAAGGAGAAATCCGGAAATTGCCGATTCCTGAGATTCCTAGCGTCATAGGACACGCAGCATTTCCCCTCCGCCTTTGCCCATCGTCACCCGCCAACGTCGCAATGTCGTCCAGAGAACTACTCTGGTTCTGTCACCAAGTAAGTATCTTCTTATCGGACACTTCATCTGACTCACATCCATCCTAGTGTCATGCAGAGATGAGGCCACTGATGGTCAGCTTATCTTCTCGTCTCCCGCCCCCATCATATGTTCATAAATTCTTAGACGCCAGATCCCATCTGTGCTTCTTGTCGCGGGTCTTTCGTGGAGAAGGTACACAAACCCACTCTCTATATTCCCGCACTCTAACACCCCTGCAGCTTGAGAATCCAGCCGATGATCCTCGGCACTTTCAAAATCGCGCAGCCAACGCGTTCGACATCCCCGGCGCATTCGAAGGCTTTCTACGTTCCGGTTCCGTCTCCCCCTTGTCATAATCAATCGTCCATCTAATTCCCTCTCGTTAGGTCCTTGGG
Organism: Boletus bicolor; assembly: GCA_003316205.1. NCBI lineage: Eukaryota > Fungi > Basidiomycota > Agaricomycetes > Boletales > Boletaceae > Boletus > Boletus bicolor. Next base: position 87,949 of record QFEM01007568.1, read on the forward strand.
CCAGTAACGAGGATTCTGCCCCCCGTTCGTCTCCCCCTCGTCCCCGTTCCCCGCCCACACAGCGAACACAGGATAACTCTGTACGCGCTCCATTCTATTCCCGCACATCCTCAGTTCTCAGCCACCCTCACAGGCAAGCACTGGCCTTCGCTTCGAATTCCACAGTGGTCCCGGCGGGGGGAGCACCAGAACCTTCATCCTTGGAGGCTCTAATCCACCCGGGCGCTCACCACCACAGCCAGATCGTCCCGTGCCTACCATGTTCGAGTACGTCCTCGTTTCAAGATCCCCCATTTGATCAAACCAGACTCTACCTTCAGGTTTTTACGTCGTGAAGCAGCCAACACCAATAACACGCGCGCCCCCGGAGACATCACAGGTCCATTAATGGCACAGTACCTCCTGGCTATGTTCGGTCGCGAACATCATGGCCGTGGCGATCCCTTTGCCGAGTTGCTAGGTATGCCACCATCAGCCCAATGGGGTGATTATGTATTTAATCAAGAAGGCTGGTCTCCTGTCATCTGTCCACTTTGCTCATCTGACGATCCTAAAGCATTGGACCAAATATTGACCCAACTTGCTGAGAATTCCACTGCTGGAAGGCCGGTGGCTGCAACAGAAGAAATCGTTGACAACTTACCAAGAGAGGTGCTCACAAAAGGCTGTTTGTATTCGCGTATCCTTCACACTCACCCACTTGGCTGATTTACCGTCTAGCTCCCCTGTTGGAAAGAGATTGCGCAGTTTGTAAAGAATCGTTCAAGTTGGATCCAGACGACCCAGACGAGTTGGTCGTAGTTACACTTCCTTGCAAGCACCCATTCCACGAAGGCTGCATTATTCCCTGGCTCAAATCGAGCGGGACATGTCCAGTTTGCAGGTTCGCCTTGAACGTCTTTTGGGTTTGAATGGTCGTATGTGACTCTTGGAGTATAGGTTCGCTCTGGTTGCTCAGCCCCAACAACATTCCCCTGGAGGGTCTGCTGGAGGGAGCTCCAGCTCTAACCGCACGAATCCTTCTTCCGGGTCACGCTCCCGGTCGTCCGGGACTTCTGATAGAGGTGGCAGTGGCGGTCTCTTCCATTCTCTTTTTGGAGGTGGCGGTGGTGCTTCCAGCGGAAACAACGATACTTATTCAGCGCGCTCTCAACACAGTCTGGGAAGAGGCAATCGCAACGTTCATTCGGAGGTGATCTCTCACAGCACACCGTCTTTTCCCGGGCAATGGATCGAGGACATAGATTGACAAGCACTTCACGCCATTTGTTCTATGTCTGGACATCTCAACATTTGCGTTCCTCATGCTTGACAGTCTGGCTTCCCACATTACCCTCTCAACTCTCAGTCACCATTCTCTGTCTGTCACGTTTAGACCCGTGTATCCAATTCCTGGGCCTGTATTTCCACCACCATCGTCAAGATGCTCCCACAGTATCCAAGACTTTGTGAACTCGGTCATCTTCCTGAGAAGAGCAAATAATCAGAGTTGAAATGCTCGTAATGCATATTAGCATGTCGTACACTAAAATAACTAGGGTTTTGGTAAGTTGTATGCGTTATGAGCATTTCAACTGTACGTGACAAATAATGCGCGAGTAAATGCTTTACCTTCCCAAGTGTTTCCACCAATTGTTTATACAAACGCACTCAGTGAGCGTGAAACAGCCTCCAAGATATTTGTCATGCCTTGATTGAAAATCACTTTATTCTCTTGGTATACGACTTTACACCACAACCTAAAATCCAAAAGCGTGCCAATGGCATGAACATAAAAGCAAAATTCATTAAAGTGCCGACTTAGTTGGTAGTGGCATCTGTGTAACTCGTCGTTGCAAAACCGACCTGGGAGTTCGTGGTGTCGAAAACACTGTAGAAGCGCTCGAGGAAGCTCTGACCGTCGATAAAGTCGAGACCCTGGCCGGACGGGGTGCCAAGGTTGTTAACAATCGAGTAGATCGAGCCGGAAGTGCCGCCGATGTAGGTGTTGAGCGATCGTGGCCAAATTTGACCGTTGGGTGTCAACGCGTATGAGACCTCAAGGTGCGATATAAGGGAATGGTCGTTCGATTGGAATGTCAAGGGATAACTTACAGAGCCGATGTTAAAGTTCAGGTTCTGGAGGGCATCATATTGAGTGGTAGTTAACTGCAGCAAGCCGGTGTTGCGGTCCAACGTAGCACCAGTGGCAGACTGGTATGCCGAGTAGGCGTCTATTGCAACAGCTCAGTGTTTCGCCAGCCCGAGTCGATATGGTCTACTTACTGGACGCGAGAAGAATCAAAGTGGTGCCGGTGTCGACGATACCAGCAGTCTCGGCCAAGATCGTCGTGCCGCCATAGGTGACGCTCTCGTTGATGCCCCAGTAGTACGCGGCAGGATAGGTTGTGGTCAGGGGACTGTAACGATTCGATCAGATGTTGTTGGATGACCCAAGTTGAAAGCTGACGTGTAGGTTATGCTGCCAGTGTACTTGCTGGCGTCAGTGCCACCGAAAGTAAGTTCACCATTCGTGGATGATGTAGTGGTGGTGGGTGCAAAGAAGACACCGACAACTTCCTGGGAGATCGTCCCTTGGGTGTAGAGGTTTTGGGTGACAGTGGGGATCTCCGTATAGGGTGAGTTGGTTAGAGTACCCTCGGTCAGGATTTCAGGACCAATACTGGAGGATGATCGGTGACCGTGCTGGGGATAAAGAGGACCCGCTTACCCGACGATGCCATCAACACCTGTAAAACCAGTCGAGGTACTTGCGACACCAATGGACTGCCCAGTAATGGTAAGACCAGAGCCAAGTGTGACGGTGTCGGTCCATTCCTCTCCTACATAAACGCAATCAGTTCCCTGATCCTACTTGGAAAATGTCATAGGGCTGACCAGAGAAAGAGCCGGAGCCGTACGAGACTGACTATGAGAAAGTGTGAACGTCACATTCGCGCCAGAAAAATCCGGTCAAGCTTACCACAGGCTGGCCGGTGTTCATACTGGTGCTTGTTGCTGTGTAGGGTGTACTAGCGCCAACCCAGGTGTTGGAAGAGCCAGTGTCGACGATCAAACTATCTGCACACGTGAAAATGAGTGTCGTGAATCTCGATGTACAAGGTATAGCACACAGGTGGTGGCCGGACTGCCGACTGCGACTGCCGCAACATATGAGACAGCCTCGTTGGTGACAGCAATGCTACCAGCGCGACGATCCAGCTTGCCGCTCTGAATAGCAGCAGCACGTTCCTTTAATGCAGCAGCACGAGCCTGGTCATGCTCAACGAGCTTGATAGCACCACCGCTGGTGTTGATGCGCTTGGCGAATGGTAAGGTAACATGGGGAGTGCGGACCTCCACTGGTGTCCCCGCGATAGAAAGGGCGAGGAGCAAGGTGGTGAGCAAGGACGCGGCAGGAAACATGATCGACCAGATAAAGATCCGAGACTGGAGAACAGTACTCACATTGCTGGGCCTTTTATATTACTCCATGGAGAACAAATCGAAGCTCTGAGATACTTGATGAACAGACCACATGGTGACCAGCCCCATGCTCACAGCAAAGGGTTGGTCGTCTGTCACGCGGCAACTGATATTTTCGGCAGCAGACATGTGCCAAGAAACGTCGATCCGAGCAGGCCATAACATACCAGGAACTTTGCTTGATCCGAATTCCTTCCCAGCTCTCCCGTGAGCTACAGTTCACTTGCAAGGACCATTTGTCCCAATGCTAGCGACAGTAGGATCGTGATCTAGGTCTTTGAAGGTATGGATCATTCTGATCGCTCGAGCGTGAGGTTCCCGACAAAAAATACACGAGAAATACTGTGGCGGACGGACGATCACGAATGCAACTAGTGCTGACAAAGGTATCAACAAGCATTTCTAGAGATAGCAAAAATACATGCCTGACAGGGAAATCTGTAAACTTTTTCTGGGGTATTGTGTTATAAACAAGCGATAAGGCGAATCTACCAAGATCGAGCACTGGCGGGTATTGTGACGAACACGCAATCATAAAGGCGCTCGTCGTATTAATGGCAAAGGTATAGGTAACCCTGCGATTGCGATAAGGGAGGTTGTTGGCGTTGGTGGGGACACAGGAGATAAAAGGTCCGTACCAGTGTCAATTTTCTACTCCAAAGAAGATAACATCAATTGAGAACCATTCGGCGAGGAAATTTAGACCTGGGTTCATGCAATCTGTTTCGAGGCTTCGAGGCTGGCGTACTCTATGAGTCGCCGTAAGGTGCGTTGAGTAAACGAAACTGCTGCTGTGTGGGATGTGAAGTTATGTTGATCTGAAAAGGCGGCCGAAGTGGAGCTATTCTCAGTGCTATTATAAATGCAACGTTGCTGCGACTGGGACAGCACCTAAGACGCGCCGACATTCTAGGCTTGTCGTCGACGACCTCCTGAGGAGGCTGACATTTTACCGAGGTGTATCCGAGTCGGATCCTCGGATCTGCAGTGCTTGCATAAATATCGCCGCCTCTTTGGAGCGCTGAGAGCCGATGCATGAGGTACGACATGCCCCTGCATGGTAGTATGGATGGGCCTAGCGGTCCTACGCTAGTCTGTCCAGCGTGTATTTGTTTTCTCACGTCGCAAGCCTATCACAATCGACGAATTGGGAAATGTTTATGTATGATATATCACTGTAGGGCCAATACAAACATTTTACATCTTACAACGAGGGCAGACATGGTCGAACTCTCAAGTGGAGAAGAGGAACAGGAATATTTGTAAATACATGACGCACAGCCGACAGGAACCCACGCACAAAGGTATTACTAGCGACTCGCATCCAATGATTGGGCGTTCTCGCACGCGAGTTTCCAACAATGGCACGTGAGATGTTGTCACGCAAAACGGACCTTTTCTCCTGGACGACCTTCGGACAGCAAAACAACAGCCTGGCGAGCGTGTCTATCAGGCAACGATCAAGCGGACTTCAAGGGATGTCTCTCACATATTTCCCACTGATCTTCCATCCCGGCTCGTTCTTGTCGAGTTTCTCTGCGATCATATCCCCATCATCTCCAAGCCCAACCACGACGTCACTCTTGATAGTTCGCAAACTGCACACCTTTGGAGCACCCGCAGCACTAGCCATCGGTCCGATTGCGATATCAAAGGGAGTGCTCGCCGGAGCGGCACAATCATACGTCAGCTTGCGATGGTTTAAATCTCCCTTGAAGAAGACAAGATCGGAGCGGGAGAGATGAAGGAACAAATCTGGTGCTTCACTGTGCAGGTCCCAGAATGTATATCCAGTACACCAAAAGGGGTGTTGCTCGTACACCCATCTGCCATCCCTTTCGTATTGCTGAACGACTATACTCAGTATTGCGGATCTCGAAGCTAACGAAACATCTGACCTTCCAGCGGGCACCGAGGCGTCTAAGTGACTCCCTTTCTGCCTCAGTTGCCTTGGGAAAGAGGTGCCCATACACCATGGTGTTTGAGAGCCACTCCCAATCCTTTCGGGTGACATCCGAGACGAACCATGGGTACCGCTTGCCGTGAAACCTAACCTGCTTCGCTAGGCCACTCTGTATGAGGAAGTCGGCTATAAATGCGTTAATCGGTAGTAATCGTTGGCATATTGTGGTCCCTACGCGTACCATAAACACAATCACAGTATAACTCGAAACCAGCATTGTCGAGAACGAAATCAATGCGGCCCCCTGTCTTCTCGCGAAGTTCTTTAAAGGTATCCCATAACTGGTTCAGGTGGTTTCCCAGAATATTCTTCTCTGTCGCAGCGAGATGATCGCCACCAGTGGACTGTAGTGACTTGATTTGCTCTTCCGTCATGTTGATGAGCAGTGACAAGTCAGTGGAGTTTCCCCACAGGCAAACTAATGAAAATTCTTTTAAAAAAAGGTATCTGGAAACGTCAGACACAAACCTTGGGTCAATTCGAGGAACATGAGCCGTTCAGCTTCGGTCCTTTCCTGATCGGAGATGTTTTCCGATTGCTTGAATGGTTCTGCGAAACGCATCGAGAGCTCGAAAACGGCCTCGGCGGACCTGGAAAATGTGTCGCACTGTGCATGACCGTCAGCAATACTCATTGGATGTGTTACTTTGGTGTACTTTTTGGCGGTAAAATACGTCATAGTCTTTCCAGTACTTGCTTACACTGAAGCATTCGTGCAAGCGACGATACTTGTAAGCTTCGGCGAAAAGCCAAGGTGCGTTCATAAAGTCTTTACCTGGACGAAGGAATTGATACCAAGCCATGAGATTGATATCATTGCTCACCCTGGAAGTATTTAGCGATTTCTTTATTCCAGAGGGCGACATCGCCCTCGCCGTCGTCAATGATTGGCCTAAGCTTGGCATTGCCGCTCAAGTCGGCCATGAGGGTGTCCATTCTTTCGAGACACTGGACGAGATCAATAATGCGGTCCTCGGCAGACTGCTCATTGAGAGTGCGCGATGTATCGTCGATTGCCTTTCCCAGTATAGTTGGGAGGCGAACACCCATGGTTGCATGGGCAAAGGAGTATTCGTGATAGCCACGGTACGCGGGCCATGGGGGGTTATTTGGGTCGACCTAGACTGGGAGTGTCAATCTTGGCGATTCAATGATGGGAGCGGAGAGAGGCACCCTCGAGGGCGTTCTCGGCCATGGGGCTTTGATGTCCTTCTTGTCAGGCAAGTGGCCGAGGTGAAGGGTGACACGTGATGGAGGGGCAGACGAGGGAGGGGCGCCATTAGCGGGGGCGATGGCGGGATCGGTGGCGAGGGGTGGTTTGGGTACAACAGGTGTCATGGGTAGCTTGACTGAATCTGCGTGGTCGGAGGGAGGAGGAGTAAGAGGAAAATAGTCAGAGTGCATGTAGGGTGGTGATTGGGGGGGAAGAAGAGGAACGAAGGTGAGCGAGCTCTTTATCTGATCCGTGGCGCGCGTAACGAGGGCGCAGGAGGCGCTTTATATATTGGATGAAAAGGCCACAAAATGACACAGATAATCCAAGAAAGGAAGGTACATGGTCTGACGTCATAATGCGATGACGCGCCAGTCGGGAAGCAGCTGCGTTGATTTTGCTCAGAGATTGTCTTCTTCGCATCCATATCTGCGCTTCTTTCTTGCAGCGCATATTTGGCCGTTGGATTGATCTGCATTACATAACTCATACAGCTTATCTTCAACTCTCTAAAGTACACCGATGGACAGCAACAACGTGGAAAACACGAGGGCCTCGACAAGGCCACTTCTATATACCTCCTCTTCGCTCATTCCCGTTCTCAGGCACAGATGACCCGGGAGATCAAGTTTACTTCCTTCGGTATCCCCTATATCCTCGAGTTCGAAAACGTCTCTTTTGTCCCCGAACGCCGCCGCCAAGAGCTGCGTCCAAAATATACACAGAGTCACGACTCACTTTCACTCTCACCTGAACCTTACCGTACCTTATCCACCGTGTCTCCTTCACCTGCATCCTCAACCTCGTCCTTCTGCTACATCGAGAGTCCTCCACCCCCGCCCCGTTTTCCTTCCTTTTCTCTGCGATCAGCGTCCTCCTTTTTCAAGCGAAAACCTACTCAGCATCCCTCGCATATCCATTCACCCCCTCCCCGTATCATCCCCTCAAGAACCTCAAACGACACTACTACCGAGAACCCCCTTTGGTTCCCCAACTCGGAGCACACCAAGCCACTTCCTCCTCCACCTCAGTCCGACGTGTCGGAAACACATGGAATTTATATCCAATTTCCTCACCAATACACCTATCCACGGTTGAAGCGCAAGGAAAGGCTTGTCCACTTGCAGCAAACCATTAGCGCGGCAGTGCTCGATGCTGGCATGAGTGGCTCACCTGGCAACACTGCTCACCCCGAGAAACACTCAAATGAGAATTCAGTATATCAGACCCGAGGGCATAAGACTGCAGATGCTTTGTTTTGCGGGACATACGGCCAACTGATGGCTGCATTTGAAGGCGCTGGCTTATCTGCAACACCATGCGCGGAGGGCTTATCAGGATGTCGGTAATCTTTTACTCCCAGGGACCCACCATGCACTCAAATCCCACTCCGTTCCAGACACACGTTTGGGTGCTCTATTTGTAGCACGCAACGATGGCGGCAGTGGTGTGCAGTTGAGAAAAATCACGTTGTGGGGCTGATATCTACCCAGCCGTATACCGTAGGGTCCGAGGCCCGCTTCCTTAGACTTCTTGATACCCGAACCGCTTTTACTTTCCACATTAGTCGCACGTCTATTAATGGATCTTTCTCATGTTGTACTGTATGTATGTACGCGTATATGTACTTGTCCTTTATCTAATCACACTTCAGCACCACCGAGGTTACTCTTTCTATCGTCGAGCATGGTCGATGTCGACACTTCCCAGAGGCACTTGGTTGTACTTGGTGCTGGTGTCGTTGGTTTAACCGTGGCATATTTGGCTGCGACAGATCCAGGTGTCGCTTTCAGAGTAACCGTCGTTGCACGAGACATGCCTGAGGATATGCACTCGCAAGCATGGGCTAGTCCTTTTGCCGTATGTCATTCCCCAAAGCGATGGGTCGCACACGCTTACCAACCCGGGCTAGGGCGCAAATTGGTCTCCTCTGCCAGCAGGAAGCACGGATCAACGGGTCTACAACTGGGAGCTGGTTTCATTGTGAGCTCACCGGTGATTAATGACCGCGGCTTATACTGACTCTTAGCACGGGGAAGTAACAAGTTCTGGGACATGATTCCGACTGGTTTGGTAAAGGTCGGTATAGCATACTCGATCACTTTGATCAAAACTAAATGACACCAAGAAACTACCATCGAAGATCTATTCGAGGCGGGCTAGAGATCCTTCCGAACTATGGTGGGGCAAACTGGCTCGTGAGGTGAGGGATCAATAAACCCTGCGCGTCAGCCTGGAGTGTTCAAATAGCCCCTCTTCAGCTTCACGAGCTCGATCGATCTGAGATCCCGGAGTCATACAGTTTTGGAGTTGGGTTTTACACAATATCAGTGAACCCGCAAGAATACATCCCCTGGTTAAAGTCCGAGTTGTTATCTCATGGCGTTTCCTTTGAGCAGCGAGAAGTGAAAAGCTTGGAAGAGCTACGGCCACTGGTGGGTGCTGATGGCGTTCTCGTGAATGCCACCTCTCTCGGTGCGCACCGTGAATGCGAGATTATTTCGCAAGGATCATGACCGTAACAACCCAGGCTCAAGATCTATCATTGGTGTGGAAGATACCAGGTTATATCCGATACGTGGCCAGGCAGTCTTGGTGAAATCACCCAAGATACATGAATTTTTAGCTGTGGAGGGCGGTACGTACGCTTGAAAACAGGGCTGCTAAGCCAGTTTATTGAATGGATCAATAGACAGTCACTCAACACAGGGAGGGGAAGTGACATACATTATTCCACGTCCTGGAGAAAAGTACACAGATACTGTTCTTTTGGGTGGGACGTTTCAGCCTGGGAATTGGGATACCTCTCTTCATATGGATGTGGCTCAGCGTATCTTTGAACGCTGTGCCGAGCTTGCGCCCCTACTCAAGGACAGTGGAGTTACAAAGATCCTGAGGCATCAGGTTGGGTTAAGGCCGGCAAGGGAGGGAGGGGCACGGGTCGAAGCGGAGGTTGTCAAGTTCCCTCTCAGTAGCACGCACAACCTTGTCCCTTGGGACCCGGTGGGTTTAGAGGGTGGGAGCATGCGAGTAGTGCATGCATATGGATTTGGGTGGGGACCTTGTTGCAATATCAAAGAGAAGACTGACTGGTAGTTTACTTTGCAGCGCGGGAGGGTATCAAGCGTCCTGGGGAATCGCAGCAGATGTTTTGACTTTGGTCAAGAGGGAGTAGGATAGGGGCAGTCCGACCTTAGAAAGAACACGACCACGTGATCCAACGCGTTGAGTGTGTATATCATTGTTTTGGATCCACAAGTTCACTACGTGCAGTGAGGGATCACCACAACGTCCACCTGGCCGGCTTCCCACCGTCGCCAACGCCAACCATGTCCCTCATAGATCTCGGCAAGAATGACATCTCAGAAGAAACTCAGGCCCTCAAGGACAGGCTCGCAAGTCGAGGTTGGCTGGACCATCAGATCCCTATTTGCAACCAGGCTTACCCGGCTATACCTTAGACACAGAGAGTGCAGGACTGCGGACCCAACTTATGAAACGCGAAGCAGAACTTGAGGAGCTACAGGCAACACTCAGTGAAACCGTCTATAAGGTGGGAAGTCCCCCGTTGGTCGTGCGATATCCCCACTGACACCTTCGCAGCTAAGTAAAGAGGCCGAACGAGCTCTCCAGTTGGAGGAAGGGGTCTCAGTTCGGTCCTCTGAGCTCAAGACGGAACGTATTTCCCTCCGGAACACTGAGCTGGCTCTGCAGTCCGCACAAGAGAAACTCAGAGCCGAGGAACGCGCGAAAAGGGAACTCGAGTCGACACTCGACACGGTTTCATTGCACTCTCAAGCGACCAGCGCAGAACACCAGTCCGTTCAACGTGAGAAACGTGCTCTGGAGTCTCGCGTGCGCGAGTTGGAACGCATTGTACAGACACACGAAGCGAAGGGTGTTTCGAATATCCCTCGCAAGAATGGCAGACCTCGCTCTTCGTCGGTCTCGAATTTCCGTCTTCCGGCTGTGGAACAAGAACTCAATGATACCAAAGCCCAATTGCATACCAAAGACATGAGTCTTCGGGTGCTGGAGCAGAAGCTCGCTCGAGCCCAAGATGATATAGTGAAGGCAGAGAATGCGCGTATCTCGATCGACAAAGCTGGCCAGAAACGCATTTCGGAGCTCTTGTCGATCTTAGAAGAGAAGGAGGAGGAACTCGAATCGCTGAGGGAGACAGATAATACCGGTGAAAGAGAGGAAGAACTATTGAAGAGGATCGACGAAGACGCAGCAAAGATCGCAGCTTTGGAGAAGTTAGTCGCTGCAAGTCAAGCTACCCGCACAAGTCAAACTAGGGTTCAAAAACTGCAGAGTCAACTGAAGGCGGAGTGCGAAAAGGTTCACCGCAGTGAAGACCTTCAGAATCGATTACTTCATGAGAAGGAGGAGCTAGGCAGAAAGTACGCAGCATCTCAGCGTGAGATAGATGAGAGCCATGAGTTATTGATGGCCCGCGAGTGTCAAATCAAGGAACTGGAGGCCAGGCATGCGTAAGTCGTTGGTTTCCTTGCATACTTGACTTTCCTAAGTGATTACAACAACAGTAATCTCTTGGCCGAACTGGATACCCGTGGCCGCCGCAAGGAACTCCCAACGCTCGACGTAGAACACTCCTTACCTCAATTCCCAAGACCGCATGACGTTTCAGCGTTTCCTGACGAGTCAGCCCTAGCAGATCATATCCAGACCTTGTTGCAAGCAATTGATCGGTTGCGCGACGAACGTGATGGACTCAAGCGCGCGCTTGAGTTCTCGGAGGTTGAATACCGTATTACTACGGAAGGTTTTCAATCCCGTATCGCGTCCTTAACAAGATACTCGACGGAGAATGCGCACGATATCGCGACGGATAAACTCCCAACCAGCGCTTCCGTGGAGCAGAGAATGAAACAATTAACTTCATGCGCAGCTGCTTTCACTGTGGTGATATCCAACCTGCAAACACACCTAGATATTTCTGAGCATCGTCTATCCTCGACCTCTGCCGATCTCGCTTCTTCTGACTCCCAGTTACATGGCGCACTTGCGGTTATCGATAACCAGAAACAATTTTTGGTCACGAACGCACGGGAGCATGAAGACCTTCTTCACAAACTTGATGCAGTGGTTAAAGAGCTCTCAGAGTCGGACGAGGAGCGCAATCGCTTTCATCTTCAATTGGTCAATGTAGAAGGGCAGGTTGCTACCGCAGTGGAATGTGCCAAAGCCTCTGAGGCTGCTAGGGAAGAAGCACACCAGAGCTTCCTCTCGGCTGAGCAACGATTCGCCACCCTCAACAAGAACTGTCAGGACATCGAGTCCGAGCGCAACTCCCTTGCCCTTCAGATCACGAACCTGCAGGATGATCTTGCCCGTGTACAGGACGAACTCTCCGAGGCTCAAAACCGTTATAACACTCTCCATGCTCAGCAACTCTCATCAATGTCCGTATCGGAGGTTGTGCAGGCACTCAAGGACCGGATACGAGAGCTCGAGGCGCGCATTGTGCACCGCACAGACCAAATTGGCGATTACCAGCACGATATCCGTCGATTGGAGGCCAACGCGAAGCTCCACGAAGAGCGCATCGCAGAAATGACGTCGGAACTTGAGCTTCTCGCTTCCCAAAAAGAGGCAATGGTCGAAGACTGTGCCGAGACGAGAGAGGCAAGGGATGAAGCTATCGAGAATGAGGAGGCAGCCGAAGAGGAGGCAGAAAGACTCCAGCAACAGCTGCAGCAGGTGAAGCACGCCAATGAGGCAGAGCTGTCTGCAATGTTCTCGATGGTGGCGCATTTAGAGTCTGAGAACCAGCAGACTACTGCACGTCTAGCAGACTTAGAAGCCGAGAACGCAGGGTTTATCCGCGAACTAGATTCTGTTGCCCGTGATCATCAGCGTCTTAATGAAGAGCTGCATGCCGCCGCTTCTCATTCATGGTCACTTGAGCTAGAAAACTCGAAGGAGAACGCGAAAATCCAGCAAGCTGTCATCTCTCTCGCTGTCATTCACCGTTTATACAAGGATTCTGCTCAACGACTCCAGAGAGCCTACCAACATATTACATCCTTGGAAGTTACCATTAGCCAGGAGCTGGAGCAAAAGGGCGCCCTCATCGACAGCGCAGAGAAGGAAAAACATGATCTACTCCAGCCACTTTCGGTCATTTCTACGGCAACAGACCAAGACAGTCTGACAACGTCGTGCTCTCGCCTACAGACGACCGCTGAAGAAACTTCATGCACGTGCGCGGCATCACAGCAGCAGGAAGCGCAGCGAGATGATCATGACGTTTTACGGAATTCACTGCAAGAAAAGGAACAGGAGCTGGTGGCCGCGAGACAATTGCTCGAAGAAACCAAGTCTTGCTATGCCGAAGTCGAAGTGGGGCTTCTGGAGCGTATCGCTACGATGACTATGGAGATACAAGCACAGGCAGGACAAGCCGAAGATATCGCTAGTCTACGAGTGGAACTTGAAAACGTTAGGGCCCAGCTGCAAAACTCACTGGAAAACTTCGCCGACCTGGAGAAACTCCATGGCGATGTCATCCAAGAGTTCACCACCGCCAAAGAAGTCTTCGAGCGTCGGCTTACTGAAACTGACGAACAGATACGCACATTAGATGCGCACCATCAGCGCTATCTGGTGACTTTGGAAGCAAAGTACAGAGACGAGACTGATATCCTCGCGAGTAATCTTGAAGATCGTGAACACGAGATAGATGAGCTACACCAGCAGCTCCGTGATATATCGGAGGCACACACTCGTGCCGAAGGGAAGCTTCATGAAGAGTTGAAAGCTTATGAAGCCCGACACGCTCTCGTGGATGACCTGGAGAAGGACCTTCGTCGAACCATCGCTGACATGCGTCAGCGATTGGCACAAGCAGAAGCTGAGACTCTCTCACTGCAGGAGGAACGCCAGTTACTACAAGTGCAAATTACTGGTCTCCAGGCTGAAATCCAACGATCAACGTCTTTGACCCGGTACCTGGAGAGTCAGGTTAGGGATAGGTAAGGTCGAGCGTCCTACTCAATTGACGTTCATTCATTGTATATTCAGTGAAGATGCGTGTATACTGTTGAAGGAAAGCCTGAAACAATCGGAGCTGAGCCTCGCTGGATCAGAGAAGGCAGGCAAAGCTGCTGAGTTCAACCTCACTCTGCAAATCACTCAGCACGAAAAAGTAGTTGCAGCACTCCGCCGCGAGATTGCATCCCTCCAGTTTGGACCTGAACTGCGTTCCGCACTTGCCGACCTCGAAGACAAGAACCGGGAGATGGACGACCTCCTTAGGGCAAAATGCCAGGAGATAGAAGAGTATGATGATCGAATCCTCGAGTGAGTTGTTGAATGCTTTGTTATCGAATACAACTAGTAGAGCATAACTACCCGCAGGACGTTAAAAGCAAATAAGAAATTGACGAACAAAGTAGACTCCTTGACACGCAAAGTACAGGCTTTGCAGGCAAAGCTTTCCTCGATGAAAAACCAACCTCAGGAACCTGTGGCGGAAGCCACCCCTCCGAAGAAAGTAACTTCCACTCCCAGTCCACCTATTTACGCTCCTACAGTGATGCATGCAGGAAACTACCCCAGCTCTTCCCATATTCGGGAGAGCTCTGCCCCTTCGCTGAAACTGAGGTCTAAGACTCCAGAGCCACGGTTACAGTCAGTAATTGCTCTACCCTCGTTACACACTCCATGTGGGGCAAGCGAATCTTCTGGGTGTGAGATGTCCGCTGGGAAGAAGCGCCCTGCACCTGATGACGATGAACGAGATAGCGTCCCTGCAGAGGGTCATTACTCCACAGATGCATGTCTCCGGAATGGACCCACACCCCGTTTGCGACGAGCCCATGGACACCCAGCTGGCTTCACACCAGTGCGCGGTGCTTCTTCACGAAAACCCGTTGGACTATCGTCGCCAGGACGTCGAGTGAATGCTGGTGTAACGCCTTCTGAAGTTATCACAGATGTTACCAACAGTCCACGAGGGACTTCGAGACAGGGTGACGCTCAACTGAAGAAGAGAAGCTGGCTAGGGAAGATCAGAGGTGGTGCGGGTTCTCAACCTGGGAGCTATCGGTTGGGTGCTTTTGGAGGACAATGACACGTCTTGTTGCCACCGGACAGCAGCTCCACATTTTCTGTACTGTATTCACTTTGTGAAGTATTGGCATGCGAAACTGTAATAGTTCATGGGGAGATTAAGTCTTATTTTATGCATCGCGCGCAGTCGGCGTTCGCCGATGTTAGCACTCGACCATAAACATCGAAACTCACTGTCTGATCCAGCGACACGGAATGGCAACATATGACTCCTTGCACCGCCAGTGCAGAACACTCGAGTCCCTCTTTGACTCCAAGCTAACTTCCTATGCACGGCTTGCATCTGCCATAGTCAGGAACCAAGATGATGTCGAGTCGTCAGGCTCACGCGAGCGGTGGCGAGATCTGCAAAGTGAGGTGGAAGACTTGCTGGAGAAGGTGAATTGTAACTATCCCAAACAACTATCGTGGCTTACTTGGCCCCAAGCTCAGGGAAACCAATGATGCCCTCCTTGTACTCTCCACGAATCCAGACTTTATACCATCCCAGTCTGTGGCCAGGGTAATACAAAGGCACCGCGAGGTTTATCAGGACTATGCACGGGAATTTCAGCGCACAAAGGTCTCCACAAATACACTTTTTCCTTCTAGCTTCAATTTAACTTGTAGCGTTCTAGGCGAATATACAGCATGCTCTCGAACAAGCCAACTTATTAACTGGAGTGCGCAATGATATAGAGTGCGTAATTCTCGCTTCGTTACCTTCATACCCCATCTTTTAACACCCAGCAGCGCATACAAATCCTCGGCTGCCGATTCCTTGTTGGCTGAACGAAGCCGAATTGACAACTCGCATCGAATGACAGACGATATTCTGGAGTACGCAGCAGCAGCTTCTTCACAGCGTGCCATATTCACCCTGCTCACAGACAGGCATACGAGACAAGGGCCGAATTCTCCCGTCAAAGTAGCTCATTGGCGGGCATCAACACACGGATGGCAGGCATCATCAGTACGATTTCCCCCTTGCCCATTCTCAATGCTGACCAGTTCTTTTGTAGGCACGATGCCTGGGATTAATAATATATTGGCTATGATCAAGACTCGCAGGAGACGGGACGCTATCGCTATTGGCGTTGTAATCGCCGTATGCTTACTATCACTCCTAAGCTATATGACACGCTAGTGAAATACCTATCGCAGTAATTCAAGTTCATTTGTGTGATTCACTCGTGTAGCAGGCCACCGGTCGTAGCGGATGAACGCAATTTCCCTTCTAGAATTCATGCCAACGGCCTTACAAGTAGATCCATCAAGGCTAATACTCCAAGAGGTTCGTCGTGAGTAAGGGGTATCCAGGCGATGAGCCTCAAGAAGGTGAATGGGAGGCCCAGATTCCAATGCACAGCGAGGTATTTTAGAGGCGCGGGGATTATGAAGCGGTCGTATGTAGTCCTATTTGGCATCAGAGCAGGAGAATGGGATACCTACCAATTACCAATACCGTATATCTAGGAAATGGAGTCTACTAGACGATTGGTTCTGGTTGTTCCCGATCCCTGTCGCCCACAGATGTTCAAGAAGGTCTGCCCTACGTACTGGATCCTCACCGTGACCACGATGCTGGAAGCAAAAGCAAGTCACTCATGAAGATTCTGGATATCAAAAACCTCATCCATGAAGCCAGAGTACGAGGACAAGGTCATATATCTGTCTACATTGGTGAGATAGTAAGTTGCGGACTAACGTGATTTCCCCTCTGGAATTCCTGCCAATTGCGTTTCAGTCGCCTCACAACTCCCCAATCCTCCTCTCTCAGGTTCTCTATCCACGTCGCCTCAACAGCCCATCCCTTTATTCCAGCAACAATCCGCACCATTTCCCAAGTACGTTCAGCACACTGCTCAACAGGGTGATAATCAGATTCAACCAAGATACGACTAGGAGAGCATGCTTCAATGAGTGCCCGGTGGTTTGAAGAACGCCCGTTGATCACAGTTGACAGAGACATGTATACATTCAAATGACGTTTCTGCGTACAATGAGAGGCTGTACTGTAAAGTGCAATAATGCAGAACAAGTACCTCTATCGCTCTCCAAGTTTCTATACTGAGCCCACAACTATGGAGATCAATGCTGATGCGTTGCCACTCGGAACCATGTTTCTGATGCATTTGACTCAGGAGATCCAGAGTACATTGATGGGATTTGACGCTATGAATGCTGACGTTTCTGCGAAACTCGACTGCGAGATCAATTTGCGGCTCGAGGACGGCTAGTTGGTGCTCGAGAGGGACTACAAAGTGAGTTAACTCTCGTGGGGTAGTGGCGTATTCGATAGGGACTCGAGCTGCGCGATCGAGCCCGACCTCTCCCAGCATGGCTTGTGGAAAGGAGGAAAGGTTTCTTCGTAATTCTGCGAGGACGTCCGCGAGTGGAATTGGATCCGGGAGGTGAGGAAGCAATCTCTCGAACGTCTCCTGATGCTTGCCTGAAGGCGGGAAGAGTTGCCGATAGTGCTCCTCTCTCGTGACCCCAGGCGCAATCGATATCCAATGCGAAAACCAGGGATGATAGCCTAGGGGTGCCACATTCAACCCAGTTTCAGCGTATGGTTAGAGAAAG
Organism: Boletus bicolor; assembly: GCA_003316205.1. Taxonomy (NCBI): domain Eukaryota; kingdom Fungi; phylum Basidiomycota; class Agaricomycetes; order Boletales; family Boletaceae; genus Boletus; species Boletus bicolor. The sequence goes on from QFEM01007568.1 coordinate 105,255, forward strand.
CAAGCAGAACAGCGGGCGGTTGCTGACCGAAACACGGGACTACCTTCTCTGGATATGCATTGGCTAAATCTCGTACAAGAGGCTGATCAGCCGGTCGCGAAGACATGGCACAGATTGTGATTGCCAGGTTATCCATTGCCTGTGTGGAAACCTCCGAGTCCGTAGGGTGACAATGCACATCGACGACATGGCGCAGGACGTCAAGTGGTGGTAGCGATGGTGGTGATGGTTCTACCTGCATCCTACATAGAGTGAGAACGCGATTACTAGCCTACTTGTAGTTGTACGTGATTGGCTACACTTGGAGGCTTTCCCTTCTTTCGGTCAGCTCTCTCATGTTTGGTATTGCTCAAACTCCCAAGATTGCTATCAGAGCACGGCACAAGTTGACCATCTCGACCATCAACGTTTCGACAAAGATGAAAATGCAATGCGGATTGGACGCGTCTCCACCCATTCACCGGTGGATGAAGGATTCACTGGAGCGGGATGCGTTCCACGCATCGCTGCAGGTACTTGGCGTGCGTGTGCCAGCCAATAAAACGACGAGCATATTGAAGTCGGAGCCGTTGAAGAGGTGTGTTGCTTCCGTGGTCATCTGTACCGGACTCGTGTATCATCGATGTGCTCCGTTTTCAAGATATATTATAGATTTACCGAGGATCAAGAGTGTCGTTTGGGATCCTTCCGGGGAACAGGCCCGCAGAGTCATTCTGTTGAAAGTTAAGGAAGAAGGTGCGAGTGTAAGCCAGAATACAAACCGCCGCTGATCCATTCCCCTGCAAGCCAGCTGCCTTGACTCCTGAGGCACGTTTGTTCTTGCAGGAGCAATGCGTTGATCTAGTGCAACATAGAATTGATCTTGATTATAATTACTGGACTGCAGGTATGCGGTAATGTCTCACCTTGGATTTCCAACAGACCCTTCTGCTTGTAGATGATATCATAAACGCCATACTACCTGAGGACCTCTGTGATGGCTCGCCGACAGGCTTCTCCATCACCGGACACATTGGCGAGCATGTTTATGTACATCACTTACAGAAATACTGACCAATGGTCACCAGCGCACATGAACCTCAATCAGGAGTATTTACCCTACAAGCACCTAATAGGGCAAATTATCTTGGATGCAAGTCAGGATCTATATGGTCTAATCTCAAGCTAATGAAAGTTTCAGAAAAACCCGGGAATCAGGACTGTTGTAAACAAGCTAGACAACATTGACACCAAATTTCGCTTCTTCAAAATGGAAGTGCTTGCTGGAGAACCAGATTTCGTTGTTGAACATGTGATTCTCTGCTATCTTGGTTGAATCGCCGATGACGGTTCTAACAGCGACTTTTCGGGCAGCACGAGTCAGATTGTCGGTTCATCTTCGATTTCTCAAAAGTTTACTGGAATTCTCGGCTACACACAGAACACGATCGCCTTGTACAGCTGTTCAAGCCCGAGGATGTTGTTGCAGACGTGTTCGCTGGTGTTGGTCCTTTTGCCATCCCGACTGCAAAGAAAGGTTGTGCTGTCCTCGCAAATGACTTGAACCCGGAGAGTGCGCATTGGCTGACAAAGAACATAAATACCAATCACGTATGTCTTCGACACGGCTGAAGTATCAGGTATTTACAGCAGGCCAGGTGTCCGATCTCGTCCGATCTAGCTGCGAAGATGGTCGTGACTTTATCCGAAACGCCGTGGTCCAAGTGCTGGAGAATCCATTCCCTGCTGCGTATGGAGGTCCGAGATTATGCAGGATGCAGGAGAGGCAACGAAAACGTCAGCGAGAGAAGCAGTCCAGTGATGCCCATGCCTCAAACACAGAAGCCCCCGATGCGTCAATTCCGTCGTCACGGAATAGAATTACGCACTTCGTTATGAATTTGCCGGACTCAGCACTGGAATTTCTGGACGCATTTCGAGGCATTTTAACTCCGCGAGGTGAGACAGAAGAGCGATTGGACAGAGTTTATGCCATCATGCCGATGGTGCATTGCTACTGCTTCACTCGCGAATTAGACCCACACAAGGCTGCGGCAGACATCAGGCAGGTATGTGGACCTGCAGCTGGCTATGCAAATATGTGGTAACCCGGGGTATTTTGCTAGAGGGCCGAAGCTAATATTGGAACCAAGTTGGACAGTGAGGTCACGTTCCACATGGTGCGATCAGTCGCTCCAAACAAGGATATGTACTGTATCAGCTTCCGCCTCCCCTGTGAGGTAGCATTTGCGCGGTGATTGGCCGCTGACTGCGGTCCACCCGCTGTTTTCGCGCCATTAACATGTACCGACTGGAGGCAGAGTTGTTTACTGGCGTGATGTGGAAGCGATACATGATGCTTAGATAATCCACATTTATCCCCGCCCCGGTGTGCTCAGAAAACAAAACCGCTCTGCCAGTAGACCTCAGGTAGCCATCGCAGATCTCTTCAGCGGAACTGCACGAGTACCCACAACCTGGGCTTTTATTTCCATTTCATAGATATACCCTTAGAACTCACCAGACTAATTCTATAGAGTTGCAGACTGCACCATGTCTCCGTCACTCTCTTCGGTTTTATCATCCATCCACTGCGAAGCACAGGACAGCTCATCCTCCCTTACTGGGTCCGCTCTGAAGAGTGTTCGGGATGCCGTAGCAGTCCCCGAGAACGAGCTCAAGCGGTGGAGGCGTGTCTTTGACGCCAATGCAAAAGTCGTCATCAACGGTGAAAAGTGCGTCATATAGTCAATGCACTCTGACAAAAGACTCACCGGTGTACTGCCCCAATATCAGGTTCCTTGACGCCGAGAACTTCGTCAATGCCATTGCACCGAGGGGTGACTTAACTAAAATAGGCCGTGCACAGTTCGCTATATTGTTCCGCGTCGCCGACGCCTCGAAGCGGGGCCTTGTCTCATGGGAAGACTTCACAGTCTTCGAGACACTTTTGAAACGTTCCGACGCTGATTATTGGATAGCTTTTCAATACTTTGACGTGTGAGTCGCAGAGAAAAAGTACCGCTGCCTGAATCTGACGCCGTTTCTATTGACCAAAAAGGGACAACTCTGGGACAATCACTTTTGATGAGTTCAAGGATGTATTCACAGCTAACGTTGGCCCGTCTTCTATCCCTTTTGATTTTGACTGGTTAGTCGGCCGCCTTTGCGTGAGAACTTTTTTTTTTTTTTTCGTTTACACGCGTCTCGCAGTGAATGGGTTAAATTGTACCTAGGGAAGAAGAACGGAACACACGTGCTCGGATGTAGGTAACCCGTTCAACTCTTATTTTCTCTCACCGACTATGACTGTTTGCAGACAATGAGTTCACTCAGCTAATGAAAGAGCTCCAGGGAGAACGCCTCCGACAGGCTTTCAAATATTTAGATGCGGACCAAAACGGTTTCGTTAAACCGGAACAGTTCAAGCAGATAATTCTCGTGCGTGGGCTCACACTATCATTAATGGCACGTGAAAGCCATATCGTGATTAGGAACTTGTGGGGCACAAATTATCGGATGCGGTCGTAGAACGCTTGCCTACGCTATGTACACTCACTCCGGGAGGACGTATATCATATTCTGAAGTGGTAGCATTCCACAATGTCGTTCGAGGTAGGTATCATCGATGCATCTTCGCAGAGAATATTAACAAGGAATGGGATGTCAGAAATGGATATGGTTGAACGGTACGTGATAAATTTTATGCAGAAAAAAATGGAAGGGGTGTATGAATCTCTATGCTAGTATCTTGCGCGAGGCGACTGCGAAGTCCAAGGACGGCCGAATAGATCAGTCTGACTTCCTTAACCATTCCGCTGCAAGGTCACGTTATTCGCTCTTTACACCCATGGAAGCCTCCATTATCTTCCACTTTGCTGGAAGGGGGAACGGCGACAAGAGACTTGCTTTGGTTGACTTTGCACAGTTACTAGATCCTCGCTGGAGGGCCCCGCATGAGGAATCAGCGGGCAAAACTGCCACCACTAGTACTTCTTTCTTGAATGGACTTTTTCAATCCGCATACAATTTTGTTCAAGGAGGTCAGCGTCGATGAAAATTATAAGTGAATGTTGCTGAGCAGCTTACAGGAATTGCTGGCGCGTTTGGAGCAACTATTGTATATCCCATTGACATGGGTGAGTAAGCTTACCCGTTCAAGCAGGTGTGATAGAATGTACTGAAGCACAGATCAACAGTGAAGGTTTGTGTTATGTCGATTTTCTGACTTGGCGACTGTTGATTTGGAGTCGTGTTTGTTAGACCCGGTAAGGCTTTCCCGGTGCCTGTGCATCATTTCCCATTGACAGCCTTTGGACTTTAGTATGCAGAATCAACGGAGCACAGTTGTCGGTCAAATGTTGTACAAGAATAGTTTGGATTGTGCACAGAAGATCCTTCGTAATGAAGGATTTCTTGGATTCTACCGCGGTCTTGGTCCTCAGTTAATTGTGCGGGCGCTCACTCCGTTACAAAGGACACAACTGACATGGACGATAGGGTGTTGCCCCAGAAAAAGCCATCAAATTGACTATTAATGACCTCGTACGTAGGCGGACGATGGACCCTGAAACTGGTCGAATCAAGCTAGGATGGGAGCTAATCGCTGGTGGTACGGCGGGTGGTTGCCAAGTTGTACGTATAGATCTTACTTCATGTGACCATATTAATCCCAGCAGGTCTTCACAAACCCCCTGGAAATTGTGTATGCCTCCCAAATCAGTCCTCTCAATGACTGTTAACAGTTTCTCAGGAAAATCCGGTTACAGATCCAAGGTGAAGCTGCCAAGGTAGAGGGTGCCGCCCCAAAAGGTGCTATGCACATCGTTCGGCAATTGGGCCTTGTGGGATTATACCGAGGAGCAAGCGCTTGCTTGCTCCGTGATATCCCGTTCTCCGCAATTTACTTCCCTGCCTACTCACATCTCAAGAAAGATGTTTTCCAAGAGGGTTACAACGGAAAACAACTCGGTTTCTTTGAGACACTCGGTTCAGCTGCCATCGCGTGAGTCCCCATGCATGATTGTATGGTTTCCTCGATCTAGAAACATCTTCGCAGAGGTATGCCAGCAGCCTACTTGACAACTCCAGCAGGTGAATTTGTATGCGTTTTGCTTTGAATTTCGCTGACGAACCTATAGATGTGGTGAAGACTCGCCTTCAAGTAGAGGCTCGCAAAGGCCAGTCTCACTACAAGGGTGTAATAGATGCGTTCGCGAGAATTTGTGAGCCCGGTACCCACTCGCTTAAACTGAACTTAACTGGATACTGCCTAGATCGAGAGGAGGGCTTCAGAGCGCTGTTCAAAGGTGGCCCAGCACGCATCCTTCGAAGTAGCCCTCAGTTTGGTTTCACATTGCTTGCATATGAGTATCTGCACAAGGTACGTGAATTTATGACCTTGAACACTGGCAATGATTGAACAAATCATTTTTTCAGTACCTACCAGTAAGTGACTATGGCGAGAAATTTATGATGCTGATGCCACTTTTGCACATGCAGTACCCATGGGAAGATAAACCACCCCAAGTACAGACCGCACTTACCTCGCGGCAAGAGGATATGTCAAGAATCCGTGCCCGGAATGCCTTGAAAATTTTGCTTGATGTCCATGGTGATTTTGGGCGCCGTGCTGCCAACTTCAGTCCTCCTCTCGTCCGTCCTCCGTCATCCAGATTGGCGTGACAGGCCCATCTGAGCAACCTTCGACCCGTTTATTTGTTGTGTCGCTCTTTATGCTTAGCTATCCTATCGCTATCCTGATAATTTAGAAGTGAAGATAGCGGTGCTAGAGATTGCATCTTTTGCCTTTGGATCTATCCGTGACAGTTTACATAGTTGGGATAGTCGGACTACACTCAAAGTGATTACAAACTAAACTTGCTATCGCTCCCTCATCTGACAACTCGTGTTCGTTGGCAATGCCCTTGCGTGAAGTCGAGTTTCCCTCCAACGCGGTATCACTGGGGAACGGGAAGGAGCGGTTCCTCATCTTCTTCTCTTCAAGACTACCAGAGAGTGGTTTGCTGTGGTGCCCCGTGGGTTAACAATTGGCGTAATGACTTTTCCACGGTGACCTCTGAGGCGACCATCGACAGGATTGTATTGCTGTGGAAGATTTGATCAGAAACACATTCGGTTCTGAGCAAGGGCCGTCTGCCGTTTTGGTCTACATTGGACAGAGATCAGAGTAGGTGTTGTATCCGATGTACAAGTTTTCGGGCGGTCTCAATGGTCAGGACAGATGGAAGACACCTGACAACATCTTCCGCAAAGAGCCATGGAAAGTTATAGCTGTCCCAACTATTATCAGGTTGGGCGAAGTAGGTCGCTCATTGTCTCCAGCATTCCGTGATAACAGCTCACGGTGCAGGCTGGAGAGGAAACCGGGCGTCTGGTTGACGGACAGAATTCGATATCGAAGGAGCTACCCTCGTTCATTCAGTAGCCATCTCGTGTTTCCCATGCCATCCTGTGCCCACCGCATCTGAAGGTTTATGCCATACGGACCAGAGATTTTCTGAGTTAACCGGCGGAGGTTTGGTTGGCATGGACCCCGATTCTCTGATGGACACGAAACGAGCCAGGCCAAGTGGCCGCGCCCGTCACCCAAGCTGATTTCCTGGTGCTGTCACGGCGTTCGGAGCCATCGTTCGCCTATGTCCCAAATGACGCACGTTGATCTCCCTCGTCGTACAGCCATTTGGCGTCCTGCACACCTGAATGTTGAATGTTGTCACCCTTCATTACTGGGGTTTTTGGCACAAGGAAAAGTAGGTCACATGCCAGGCGGTACTAGTAGTTGGGAGCCGAAACCTTCCCCATATGGCTCCGTGATCGTTCAAAGTTGGTTATCAGGATCCACCCTGTGGTTGTCACAATATGGCTCCTCCAACTATCCTGTAACCTGCCAAGGCAGTAATCAATGGCATGGCCTGCCGTAGCCATCCTCTGCGTCGTCCATTCTACTTACTCCTTCCATGCTTACTTCCACAGGAACTCACAGCAAAACACGGTGCTATATATTCAATATAAAAGTGGAGGTGAAAATCAAACCTCTCCCTAGTTTCCTTCGCAGTTCTCAGCCCCTCAACCAATTCCGGCATGCCTGGCCTCCTTTCATCCGAAATCCGCGTTCTCGAACATTACTCCGCTCAGGCCTTTCTCGCCGTCACTTATCCAACGCTTTGGAAACATGAGCGTTCTTCTAATCTTATCCTGGCTCACGCACTCAAGAAAATTAGTGCGGAAGCAGTATTGACGGGTTGCCAGTTTGTTGCGCAGTCTGAAGTTGAACTCGACGCACCGTCTAGTGATGAACTCAGCGACTCGTTGTGGTTGACTGTTTGGTCAACGTCTCCACAGGGCACTGCAGAACTGGAGCTAGTTTTGGCTTGTCATCGGGCGGGACAGCATGAATTACCTATCTTCCTATGGGCAGCACAACCCAGGATGCTGTCTTCACCTCAATGGTTGGTGCCTCGCGTCACAGCCCTCGCTGACCGCTTGGCTTCATGCGTTCCTCCGACGCGCGTCTTCTCCGTGTTTGGCATGACCGCCCTCGTAAAGGCCTTCAGCAAGTACTGGACAAGCATTACCGGCTTCCAGGTAGAAGCCCAACCATTCTATTCAGCATACCTCTCCTATTGCACCAAAGAAACAATAATCGACTCAAAGGTCAATCTACCGTTCGGACATCTTATCCGACGTGGAATGATCCCAGATGTTGAGGATATTGCCAGGCTTGCAAAGGAGTTCGCGGATGATTCGGTATGTGACGATCGTGAATCTTGCCGCACGTCCGATCTATACTCATGGTACTATTTAGATATATTTCCCACTGACCATCGAGCTTGCTCGCGCGGAAGCTCGTGAGCTCGTGTCCAAAGGTCAGATTTGGCTGTACGAAGTATCAGGCGCAGTCGCGGCCATTTGTGCAGTCACGCGATCGTCGATGAAAGTCTCTGCGATCACTAAAGTTTATACCTGCCCGAGTTGGAGGCGTCAAGGTTTTGCTGTGCATCTGGTTCGCAGTGTAACTCGCCGGTAACTACATCCGATCCTATCATCACATTCCTGTTATTGATACACTCGAAACAGGCTGCTGAACTGTGGTAAAGAAAGCGTCGTCTTGTACGTCGGTCATGAAAACAGCGCCCGTCGTGTCTACCATCGTGTCGGATTCGTCGGACTTTCTGGGAAGCCTGAGGAACGGCCTGAGGATGTGGAGGATTCCTTGGAACTTGGATTCATCGGCACAAACCGCGGACACTGGTGAATCCTGATAATTACTTTTTAGACGGTTCCCTTTTCGTGCGCCATTGTGACTCTTCTTATCGTGTATATTACGCCCGACATCCCAGGTTTTCATCAATATTTGCTTCCCTACGCAATACATTATACATATACATAACCTAGACCAGCCCGTAGACACCGAGCAATGCCCATTTTCTCTAATTCATAATAAAGTTGCGTTCATTATGACAGTCAGTCTAATTAAGCAGCTTCGACAAACCCACGGCGAGTAAAGTCGCCGGATTTACCACCACTTTTATGTGATACAACAATATCACCTATCATCATCTCCTTGCCCGCGACAGCCTTGAGCATATCCCAAACTGTAAGCAAGCCGACGGATACAGCAGTCAATGCTTCCATTTCAACCCCAGTTTTGCCTTGACAAGAAACCGTAGCTGTGCATCGGATCCTGTGTGGTAACGTGTAGGAGCCATGACGTCGACCCTCCTGAATGTCTACCACTTCGGGGGTCAGCGTAGCCGAGATGTTAGAAAGCTGCAGAGGATGACACAGGGGGATCAGTTCCGAAGTTCGTTTGCATCCCATTATCGCTGCGAGCTGTGCTACGGTGAGCGTGTCGCCCTTCTTGGTGGCCTTGGTTCGTAGATTATCTACTGATGGGTGGTTTTCCGAATGGTATGGAGTTCCGGTAACCAGCTCATAAGCAATTCTAGGAATGTAGATATAGCCTATTGCTGTAGCGGTACGCTTCGTTGAATCTTTGTCACCAACGTTGACCATGGATGGGCGACCAACGGAATCTAGGTGAGTTAGTCTCGGCGTGGTGTTGGCTGAGTGACTCTGCCAGCGTCGTTCAACTCGAGTCACTGCACGGAAGCTAGTCGTCATAGGGACGAGATTCCTGAGTGGTAGGCCCGGGAAGGTACGCATCAATGATTGCTGGGATCCTGTGTAAATACAAGCATTGATCAGGGGGGCCGCTGCTAGCTCTATCTCTACGGCATTTCAGGAGGAAAGTAGCTAACCTCCTATCAAAATCATTGGCCGATTCGTTAGAACATCGATGCCCTCCATTCCTGCATGTTTCTCTTTCTTCCCAATAACGGCGGACCCAATAATCTGGAGAAGGTCTTCATCCGTTGCACCGCTTCGAACTGCGTCGCGAAGAGAGATCTCCTTGGCATCGAACAAACAAACCTGGTGGTTACGCAGAGTCAGGAAGGGTGCTCTATCACGATGTAGAAATACCCTCGCCTTTATTTGGCCGTCGGCAGTCAGTCGTAGACGATTGCAAGATGAACAAAAGTGGTCAGACATACTGCTAATGAAACCAATGTTGCCCGTGTATCCTGGTATTTTCCAAGAACGAGCGGTATCGTTAAGCTCATCAGGTGCACGTGCAATCATAGGGTGTCGGTGTTTGATCGTGTCCAGCAATTCCGTGGACGGTACCATTTTAGCTTTGTCCCACTGGTTACCTTGTAGATTGAACAAGCTAACTTAGCGAGAGAACATAAGAGTGCTCGGACAGTTACCTGTGAAAGGCATGAATTCGATGAAGCGCACGGAGAGTCTTTTGTCCTTTGTTAGTTCGACAAAGTCTAGGACCTCGGAATCGTTAAGTCCTTTGACGACGACGACGTTTAACTTGACGGATCGCAAGTCAGGGCAAGATAATGCCACATCCAAAGCACGCAAGACGGCATCGTGGCCGGGGCGACGTGTCATGATTCCAAACTTGAATGGGTCTAGTGTGTCGAGGCTGGACGACTAAGTCTGGTATTCGCACAGAGGGGAAGCCAAAAGACAAACCTCAGGTTGAGGTGGGTGAGGCCCCTGTGCACTAAATCGGACAATCGACGATGCAGAGCCAGCCCGTTACTGGTCATTGCGATTGAACTGAGACCAAGCGGGCGCAGTTCATTGAGCCGTGCTGAGGTCAGCGTCGGATGATAGCCGATGCAAGACAGCGGAGTGAGTCACCTATGATATTGTCGAGACCCTTTCTGACTGTTGGCTCTCCACCAGTCAAGCGTATTTTGCGGACTCCACTTTTGACGAAGAGAGAGGCAAGACGGATGACTTCGTCGTCTGTGAGAATGTGTTTTCGGGGAGAGAGCTCCACGCCCTCACTCGGCATGCAATAGAAGCCTGATGACCGAATGAACGCGACGCTCGGACCGACGAAAAATGGACATACACCTCAAATTACATCGCTCAGTCAGTGATATGCGAAGGTAGTCGTGTCTGCGATGGAAGGAATCGACCAGGGCGGGTGAGAAGGGTCTCTGGGCGTCGATATGTGCAATCCTGTCCTGACCAGTATGTTAAAGGGGGATGTCGGAGAGAAAAGAAAGGTCATACCTGTACCCGAGCTTGAATGCTGGACAGCGGACGGGCTAGAGGATATAAGCCTGTGCGAATGCGATTCATGGTTAGACTGACCTCGGTGGAACCTGGATATTATCAGCGTGACACCTTATAAACGTGACACTCATATGTGACGAGTTCAGTGACGCGTCCACTTGCTCATCAAGTACTGACGCGTCGATCTCCCTACAAACAGCCATGGCAAGTACCATCTGCTTCATGCTCGCCGTCCGTCTCGTCTTACATCTACACAGTCTATAATGGAAGTTAACGGTGGCTCCGTCATAGCCATGGTCGGCAAGGATTGTGTCGCCATCGCCTCCGACCTCCGGTTGGGCGACCAAGCACTGGGCATTTCATCCAACTTCCAGAGGGTACTTGTCTGATACTTCACTGCAGTCTGTTTACCTCTCACCATTCTCCAGGTCTTTCCGGTGACTGACAGATTGTATGTCGGTCTCTCCGGACTGGGTACCGACATCACCACACTGTAAGTCGTCTGTCTGGCCCACAACGTCTCCATCTCAGGCATCGTAGGCACGAGCGCTTCCGTTATCGCGTCAACATGTACACCATCAAAGAGGAACGAGAGATCCAACCAGAGACGTTTACCCACATGGTGTCCTCTACCCTATACGAGCACCGTTTTGGACCATACTTCATTGAACCCGTCATCGCCGGCCTCTCAAAGTCTCCCACAGGCGCATTTAAGCCCTTCATCGCTGCAACAGATCTCATAGGTTGCATAAATTTCGCCAAAGATTTCGTCGTTGCTGGGGTCGCCAGCTCAAAACTGTTCGGTGTTGCGGAGGGTCTTTGGGAGCCTGACTTGGAACCAGAGGATCTCTTTGAGACCATTTCGCAAACTTTGCTAAACGCAATCGATCGAGATGCCTTTTCGGGCTGGGGTGCAGTTGTACATGTCATGTGAGAGTCTTACCTTTCGTCGGATTATCTCCTGCTTGACCCTTCTCATTCAGTACCAAAGACCAAGTCGTATCTCGCACACTCAAGGCCAGGATGGATTGAGTCGCTTTTGTAATACTTTTGTTGTAACTCGTCTCGTTTTTATAATCATTGAAACCAAGCACATGCCGGTCTTACTCTCGGTCATCAGTCCCCCCTCGCGCTGCGCAGTGGGATGACGACGGACCATTTTGATTTATCATTGTGGGACTCGAAAGTTAGCGCCGACTGAACTAGGTATATATGCGACCAGGTCTCAATCATTCTAGCGTTGTACTTTGCGATCAACTTCAGAGGGATGGCCTCGGCGAGGACGATAGATGCGATCTTGAGCGACCTGCGACTTCCGACACGCACTTTTCCTCTTAGCTTTACAGAAGCTTCCACACCCAGTCCCCATAGGATCCGTGTAGGCCTGCCCCCGTCGAAACCTCTGCGTCCCGGTGTCACTGCCATTATCCTCAATTGGTCTCGGTTAGATAATGTCATCCGCATTGCATCTCTCCTTTGTGGCCCATGGTTAGACGACACCATTGCCGAAGTATTTGTCTGGAACAACAGTCCCCGGAAGCTGTCAAAAGAGGTTGGGTAACTGGCTATTCCTCACCTCTGGTGGGCGAACTGACGCTGCACTTAGATTTTCTCCAGCGCTCACTGCGACATCCGGAAGCTCAAGATAGAGAATTCACCGGAAAATCTGCATTTTTATGCACGGTTCCTTGCATGCACCAAGGCATCGACTCCATATTGTTTTATCCAGGTACGTTCCTCACTTAGGCTTACACGGTCCTTTTACCAGCCAATTGTGACATGTGAATGGTGATCGCAGGACGACGACTACATCATCTTGCCAGAACTCATAAAGACGCTCCGCGTTCGAGCAGAAGAGTCTTCGCAGGGTGGAATATATCTTTTACCGCCGCACGAGCATCTATCGAGCCGGCTGCGTACAACAGTGTCAAACGGTATCCACACAAGCTTTGCGTGGCTAGGTTATGGTGCCATGATAAATCGACAACGAATTCTCAGTTTCGTCTCTCTTTTGCATGATAATTCCCTGGGCATGACAGAGGAACAAACCAAAATGGCAGACAACTATTTCACTATCCTGAGCAATGAAGTACCAGAAATCTGGTTTGATCAAGGAATAGAGCTCGGGGGAGGCCAACCATTCACCGTCGGCCACGAGGGGAACGAACGGAACAGAATGCATATAGTATGTTTCTCTCTCAAATGAAATGCTAGATTCACTGCACGAGGCAGGAAAATGCATGTCGCTACCTGGACGAAATTGTAGCACGCCCGTTCCGTGCGAGTGACGCTCAAGTTGCCAGTCTGGATTTTGTGAAGACAGATGATCATGTTTCCAATCCCGATAATCACCATCTAAACCGCGCAGCTGCCCTCGGCATACCTTACCTGCTGGAAAGCAACATCAAACTGCTTCCTGACGAAAATATCCCTAACCGCATTGCCGCGATAGACTTGCTCGGGAACGAAGCAAGACGGGCTAGGCTGATAGGAGAAGATGCAATGTTGCATTACCAACAACACCCCCTATCTTGTGCTGTGGATGGCGACACCAGCACCGCGTTCCGTAGTCCTTATAGTGAGTTGACAACGTTGAAGGGTCGTACCCTGAGCACTTTTCGAATAGTCTGTACAGATGCGAAACAAGGCGACTACATTCTCATTGACGTGTTGTCGACATTCGAATTCGATGATTCCATGGTCGAGCTGGTTTTCCTCGTGGCTCCAAACAACGAGCAGATCCTCCGCAGAACGAAATTCGAGTGCTCTTCCGATGGAAAAGGCTGGGTAAGCATTGTGATTGCACGGTACGTGATGCTGAGGTGTAACGAATGCGCAGCTCCTATCGCCATACCAACCCTTGTTTCGGCGCACGACGGTGGTAGCGGAGTCAACCCCGGGTCGAGAGGGTTTGCTGGAGTGCAGCGCGCGAATGGCAGGAAACCATGCTCGGTTCTTCAAAGCTACGGCTGGCGAAGATGTTTCACCTCCTTGGGTAATATATGAGGTGTGGGTGAGGTCTGAGTCACAAAATATGTAGAGCACATATGTTCGTATTTTATCCCTGTCCATGCCGATAAATCAACATGAATGTCAATGATTGAATATGTATAATGTAGTACACTGTGCCGCGTCAGGGGGTCAGGGGAGCATCGCTTACTAGTACTACGGGTAACTCCGCTTAGGCTTCACACCATTGGTTTGTCTTCCCTGGTACGGGCTTAACGATGTTCCACCTGGCAGTAAAAAGTGCATGCAAACCCGACGCTGCGTTTCGAGGAGCACAACGCTCTATTTCAGTCCAGGTAGCGCACATGTATTCTCAACGCTGTCATACTAAGGACATGCGGCAGACGCTGCTCCATGGGTCACCAGATGCTCGAAAGGCAGGCGAACTTGAAGTACAGCAGCACTCAAGGCTTGTTGCGAGAGGTAAATATGTCCATGGATTCGAAGGTAGGAGCCCCTGGCGTACATTAAACCGATGCATCTAATGGTTGGGTAGTCCATCGAGTAAAACCCGATTCGATTGACGGGTATAAGGCAGCTGCGTGCGTGACTTTCTAGCAGAAGGTGCTAGTAACTTCACGTTTGTTCGTAGCGAAAAGTACTATGCGGGGATTAAGGATGACCCACGATTACACGTCAAGTTGACAGGCAGCTGGGAGACATTAGTCGGTAACCAAGACACGTTTGGTGAGTGTATCTTATTGCGTGCCTTGAGGGTGATTCATCCATTTTGCTTCAAACGCAGTCCATATACTCGAGTATGAGAACTATGCTGGTTATGACAAGACAGTGGAACTCATTAGAGATTCGGAGGTAGTGCCCCATGACTTCATTCTGCTTGTGCATGTGTTTATTCCCTTCAGCACGCTAAATCTTACAAGGCGCTTCTTCCCTACGTAACCACCCGTTCTACACAGCTTGCTCAAGAATTCGCATTCTTTCCTACCTCCCCACCACATGCTCAAGGTGGTGTTTTTGAACTCCGGAGTTACCAATTGAAGCCCGGTGCCCTTTTGGAGTGGGAGAATACATGGTGTGCCTCCGATAGCTCGTCATGCATCATATTCCGAGATTGATCGTTGCTACTGCCAGGCGGAGGGGTATTGAAGCCCGTCGCAAATTTGTCGCACCAGTCGGAGCTTGGTTCTCGCAGATCGGAAGGCTCCACCAAGTTCACCACATGTGGCAATACCCGTCAGTGTGGGTCTATCCTTGGGTGGAAAATCGATCTCACAGCTGTATTAGGAGCCTTGAAGCAAGGAAGGAAACGAGAGAGAAGGCCTGGCAGATTGACGGTTGGGCAGAGACGGTCTCCAAGGTACCTTATCATTGCGCGTGGGAGTCGAAAGGCTGACGATGATGTAGACCGCCCAACTCGCTAAAGTTATGGACTCGTTTATATTACTTCCTCTCCCATACAGTCCTCTTAAGTAAGGAGTCGTCCTCTTTTAGGCCCGTAGGCACTCCGCTCCGTTTTCCTTGTTTGGTGCGGGTGTTTGTATGCTTCGACATGCAACGATTAGTGTATCGAGAGTTTCACTCGACTTGTTATGTGCTTTGTTACTTATTGAAACCATGTCGGCAAGCATGATGCCCGCGAGTGAGAACCCAGGGGCTAAACCACCAATTGGGTAGTTGTGCGAAAATTCCACCGAGATCGAGGCTGAGTTGAGCGCTGAGATCTCAGAGTCTAACAACTATTCATCCTTGAAGGCCGACTCGGATTAACGCTCTTGACGACTTTCATCTTTCAACAATGTCAACAACCCACTGGAACGAATCCGAACACTCAGAGGAAGAATTGAACCAGGACTCATTGTCAAGCCGCAAGCGAAGTAGCAGGGGTCAACTCAGTCACTCACCGCCCATCTTTGCATACTAAATTGCCTTATTATTAGCCTGCGATCAGTGTAGAAAGACCAAGAGCAAGTGCGAGCCTTCCAGCACTCCGGGAACCTGCAAGGGCTGTGCCTTTGGAGGAAACGGTATCTCTACTTTCACCCCGTTGTCGACAAAGCGCTGACGGTCTCCCCTCCCTCAGTCTGTACATTTCTAGGTAAGCTTTCGCTGCAGAGGACGTAGAAGTACCCACACCAGATACTGTAGGCCCCAGCTACAAGCGCGGTCCTCCAAAAGGATACATTCAGGCCATTGAACAGCGATGGCACCAAGTCGAGTCATTGCTTGGGTCACTGCTTGCGTGTCCGGATCGTCGTGTACAGGATTTGTTAGCTGACATCCGACAAGACGAATTAGCTCGGGAGATATTGAACAGAGTAGATACCGGACCATTTGTACGCTCGTGCCTTCTGCCGCAGCGGCGTCACGACTGACGCAAAAATCAGGGTCCTTCAGGACGTCTCTCTCAGCCTGCAGGTGCTACCAAAGAAGATTTCTTCGCTTGTATCTTCCGAAGCAACAAGACTTCTCGCGATGCTGCACGATCTAGGCGTCAGTCACGAATATCGCGAGAGATTGTTTCTTCTTCGAGAGGTGATTGTCTCTTTTTAATATTCAAAGCAAGCTTTTTTGTGAACACATTTGAAGAAAACGACTTGTCGAGCATGCCAACTGCAGAATGGCAAGACCGTTTGGCTGCTCGCCTGTCTAGGAACACCTTGGCAGGTCCTCACTCTACTAACACTCTGGAATCACTTTCTCGTGCATTTGGCGGGGCTCCTTTACCACAACGCCGTCGGCTTGATGAATCTAGTTCCAGGGCGGGCCCAAGCCATCCGAACTGGAACGAGATGTACACTATGGAGGCATCGTCGGGTGATTCAATAATTCCAATATTGTCAAAGTCCGTTTAACTTAATGTCAAGTGTTTCAGCTTCAGAAGAGGCGGATGAATCCCAGTGTGCGACTGCATTGGGACAGTTATCGTTGGACGAGAATCAAGAGGTACGTTGTGCTGAGATCGGCGCTTTGATTTACTCACCGAGTCCAGGTCCGATATCATGGGAAAGCCAGTGGTCTCTATCTCCTCATTGGAAATGATCGCGTCGATAGTCGTCTTGACGGAGGAGTTTGGTTGCATCTATTTCTTTTTGTGTGATCATAGCAGGATACTGACGTTCCTATCGTACAGGAGGCTTCCGATGGCGCGCTTCTGGCCGTCTGCCAGGGCAGATTTGTCTGTCATGCCGCCAGAAGCTGATATTCCTGTTATGTTTCCTCCTGTCGAGATGCAGGATCGACTGCTTGACTTGTACTTCTCGTATGTTCATCCAGTGTTTCCTGTTATCCACGAGGCTCGTTTTTTGCGAGAATACGATGAATGGTAAGCTTTATTGTGAATTGCGTTCATCTCAGTTCCTCACATTTCCACGCCGCGACAGGAAACGAACGTTCGTTGATATTCACGTTATTCGCTGACAGGGTGCTTACCGATTAGCAGTGGCAATCCAAGTTCGCTGGGCTCGAACGGTAATTCTCCCTCATCTGCCCCAGAACCGTCACAGACCGTCAGCAAACTACTGCTTCTGTCAATATTTTCCGTTGCTGCTCGCTACCTCGACGAGAGTGCCTCAGAACCCATGGACAAAATATGGGATGCTGGGTGTGATTACCTCACCCAAGCAAGAAGTGTCCTTGGTACTTCGCAATCGTCTTTATAGTTTATTTTCTTGTCCACCAATACTTTGTTTATTAGCGCAAGTGTCACACAGTTCTCGAGCATCAACCTGTCAGTCTCTACTGCTCCTAGGCCATCGTGAATTTGGAATTGGTATGGTCTTGTGGGGTCGTCTGTCTTCTGTGCTGACCCAACTTTCAGGGTCCATGGAACAGGGTTGGCTGTACATCGGTGTGATGAAATCAATTACCTGTGTTTGTCTTGCTTCTTAACACTTCGGTTTTAAGGAATGGCCATTAGAATGGTTCGTTCCATATGCCAACATCCAATCTCATCCTGACAAAACGATGATACAGGCGCTAGACCTAGGTCTCAATCGCGCAGCGGATAACTGGCAGTTCAATGAGAGGAAAATGTTCTCTGATGAAGAAAATCAAGTGAGGAAGCAAATATGGTGGGCTTGTTGCATTGCGGATAAGTGCGTCTCTCTATCTGATGTGACTGACACAGCTCAACTTTTGATATAAAGATATAGCTCCACCTATATGGGTTTGTGTAAGCTCAACGTGTTCACGTGTAGATCATTGACATTGCCCTGTCAGGGCGTCCATTGTGCATTGACGAGAATGACTTCGACACATTGTTGCCGGACGCGGAAGAGGTGAGCTGTGCAAGCCTAGAGGGCCGGTGCTGACTAGCTTTGTAGTATGAGGATGACTTGCATCTAAGCCACCAACTCAGCGTTGTGTCGTACCGATCTTTATCGACTGTCCTCATCATGCGGTGCTTTCGGGTTGCTTCGTCACTCTGTTAGTATTTGCATATGGGCATCGTCCACACTAAAATGCGTTTTGTTTAGCCGTGATTATTGGGTCGATTGTGACCTCTATATATCCAGTAAAGTCATCGAAGCGCGGTTCCAGGCGCACCGTCTTGAACAACCTGGAAGCTCGTCTTGACCAATGGTATCTTGACCTTCCCGATGACCTAAGATATGACCCTGCAAGCAAAAGAAACACTCCATCAGCCCCCGTTTTATACATCCATGTTAAATACTGGTCCGCCGTATTGCTTTTACACAGAGCCTTGTGAGTAGCAATCCTCATTGAAGGCAGGTCACTGATGTAGATTTCTGGCATAGTATACCGAATTGGCAAGGGTACGACCTTGTTCCAGTACACTCGAGGTTAAGCTGACTTCTTTAGCTCTGAGCCGATACTGCAAAATCCACCACCTGGCTCCAATACAACGTCGCTGAAAGCCTTCGACCTGTGTCAAAGTGCTGCGACTTACATCAGTACAATTGGTAAGTCGTAATTTGAACGCCGAGGTTCTAGCTAAATGCGATTCAGTGACAACATACCACGGTTGTTACAATATCAAGCGTGCATCACCTTGTCTTTCGTCGTATATCCTCAGTGCAGGGTGAGTCATTTCGACCCATGACATTTCGACCCCACCATAATCTGTGTTTAGTATCATGCATATCGTGACACGTATGTCCGAGATTATATGGATCCTATCATACGCTTATCTTTTCCGGTCAAAGTAACTCTACGTCCGTCCAACGTGCAGGCTTACGTCGGGCTTCAGCAGTTGTTAACTGTACTAAGAGACATGCAAGTACGTACCACTACCTCGTACATCTTAGACTTGCGTTCACGCATGCGCAGACGACATGGCCCAGCGCGGCTAGAGCATGGGATTTGCTCCACGGAGTAAAGGTCCAGGTAGATAGCAACCTTGCGCCCATGTTGCAAGGTCATGACAGGCAGAAAAGAGGTGCCGATGATGCATTTGGGAGGGAGAAGAATTCGGACTTCCTTCAAAGAGAGGCGTTTGGGGATTCTCGCTCAAAGGAACGGATGACATCTACCGCAGGGATCCAGGATATCAGCACTCGCATGATGGCGCATATGTTGGGGCTAGATATCCCGGGCATCGAACCGTCGACGTCATATTATCCTGGTTACGAATGGTGGCCCCGTGCGCCGAGTGTTGTGAACGCACCCCATCAGCAACCGTCTTCCGGGGCGAATGTACCAAGCTCGGAATCGCTCGTGAACGCGAACTATCCGACTACCCAAGGGGATCCTGGATGGAGGATCCCGTCAATGAGCTATTCGTACGATTTCCATGGTTCATCGAATAATTATCAGACGTAGCCAGATCTTGCTTGTGCAGCCGTAACTTAGTTGTAATAGAATGATTATATAATCACTTGGACCCACAATGACAACGCGCGCGACACTTTGCGATATATGTTCTATAAGCCACCATCTCAATGCCACAAAAGAATGTCCAGCATTCAAAACCTGTTGAATCCTGAAGCATGTCTATCTAGCTCTCGCGAGTCGGTTGGATTTATCTTGGTTCGCTTTTCTTCCATTGATCCCCTTTGTTCAGGCCGACGCCAACACTGGCAGAACGAAAGTGGGAGGGGCCAATATCGCCCGAGTCTACGTCGGACACAAGCGCAAACCCGATAGTTAAAAGTAGTACTCAACTTCCGGGAACAACCCAATATGGTGGTCATGAGCCGCACCCCAATTGCCCAGACACCCTCGCCTGTCTCCCAGATACAGACGGGAGACCACAGCACACACTTCCTGTTATTCTACGTTGTGCGATACTAGGAAGCGCTAAGCAGCGGCTAACAATAAGAGAGATCTATGCGGCTATGGAAGACAAATATGTATACTTTCGAAACGCTGGTGCAACGTGGAAGGTACGATGGTTACTCTCTTTGAGTCCCTCAGCTCTGATGCCTTACCCTCAGCAATCCGTTCGTCACCATCTGTCTTTGAATAGACTATTTGAACGACAACCTCGTCCAGTCACTGACCCAGGATTTGGTTCCTATTGGACAGTGAACCTATCTGCTCCCCCAGGTACGAAGCGACCACGGAAACGTGGACGAACGTCCAAGGCTGTCTCTGGGTCTTCTCAGGTCGACTCAATGCAATCAAACCAGCAGAAGAAACGCGGGAGGCCACGAAAACCTCTGGCACGAAGGGGTACTCCCGCTGAGCCTATCACGTTTGCCAGTCCACCCCCCTCCGCACCAGGAGCGATATCTTCTATACGGACATACGATCATGACTCTGAAGAATATACAGAAGGGAAGGATAGTCCACACGAGTGTAACGGCTCAGAAGACGAATACGAAAGCGAAGAAGACATGGTCGTGCCGCGTAATCACAACCCATCAGCGTCTGGCCTAGACGTTCTTGGGATTCATGAAGCTGCATCACGTCTTTATAGTTCAGATAAAGGCCGCAGGATGCACTCTATCGCTGATGAAGGTATCATCGATCGAATGCAGATAGAAATGGCTGGACTGCGGCGACAAGCCGCTGATGCCATATCCGTTTCTTTGCGAATATCAGATCAACTCGCCGAGGCACAATCTGAAGCCGCTCGAGCAAAGGCTGCATTGAGGGCAACGGAAAGCTTGTTGGAAGAAGAGGGAAGGAAGAGGAGAGAAGCCGAAAAGGTTGCAAGTGAAGAAAATCGATTGAGAAGGGCTGCTGAGGAGACCACCTACCAGCTCCAGAATCAGCCGGCGTTGTTGATCCGGTGATATAACGTGTCAGTTGGTCTGGTTTTCGAGGTTATTTTTTTTCGTGGCTTCATATCTGGGCACTGCATTGGATAGCAAGTGTTCTCATAGGTCGCATGGCTTCCCGAGGATTCCACTAGTAGGATAGAGAACATTGAATTTTTGTACACCGCCTAGTCTGGTATGAGGATAAACGACTGTCTTCTGATCTCGAAGTTTAGGTTCAGTTTGGTAGACTAGGTATCATAGAGCATATGTACAAAGTATGGCATTGGAATGGCCTGATCTCGTTTTCATCGTAAGATTGTATGAACTCGACCACGAAGTATATCCGGGTGGCAACTGGAATATGGTTTAGGACCACGGGGACTCAAAGGCTCGGACCGTAGTCGGAAGTTCAAATCAACTTCGTTCACTACGACGGTGCGCGTCTCAAATTTGAAGACGTGTTTGATATCTGATACCAAACAACTTTCATCGAAAATATCGACAACTTGGCTGCAATTCTATCTCCTTGAAACTGATATGGCTAACGGCCCGAGGCCTAAAGTCAGGACTATGTAGGGTCTCCCGGTATGTAAGGGATGTATATGGCTAACTGGTTGATGATAGCTACAAACAATTGCGGACGATCGAGCCGTTGCATACAACCGGTTCTATCGCAGTAGCCTCAGATGGATCCAAGATCGTTACGTGTCTTGCGGAAGAAGCGTTATTGACAGAACCGTCTAGTGGAAAATTGCTTTGCCGGTTCTCGTGTGTATGTCCTGTGCGTATATTTCTTGCTTGATATTTACTTCACATGCTATAGGCATCCGAATCCATCACAACACTCTGTCTATCACCTTCCACGGCCTACCTCATATTATTTACGATTTCTCATTCCCTCAGACTGTACGAAATCCCAAAAGTCTGTTCTGGCCAGGTCGTACACCCCTCCCGAGTCGTTGCCCATGCCCATGACGCACCAGTACACGTTTGCACAGTTGATCCGACATCGACATTCCTTGCTTCTGGGTCAGCGGACGGCGTTGTCAAAGTTTGGGACATTTCTGCGGGACACGTCACGCATGTTTTCAAAGGGCACGGAGGCGTTGTTAGCGCTTTAAAATTCAATTTCCCCCGAGATCCATCAATCACCAGCTCGACGAGAACTTTTCAGCTTGTGACTGCTTCAGTCGATACGCGAATTCGTCTGTTTGACATGACGGCAACGTCTAGAAATGACCAAGGAGCACTTCGACCCATTGCCGTTCTGGAAGGTCACGTCTCCGTTCCACGAGGTTTAGATGTGACACCAGATGGAAAATGGCTCATAAGTGGAGGAAGGGACTCCGTAGTCTTACTCTGGGATATGTCTGCAAGTTCGCGTTCAACCAATGGAAGCAGCAGCAAA
The DNA here is from genome assembly GCA_003316205.1 of Boletus bicolor. Lineage (NCBI taxonomy): Eukaryota > Fungi > Basidiomycota > Agaricomycetes > Boletales > Boletaceae > Boletus > Boletus bicolor. The sequence goes on from QFEM01007568.1 coordinate 127,404, forward strand.
AGAAAGGGCAACTCGACCGTGGTGGCTCCGACTCTTTCCAAGACTGTCCCGGTCATGGAAAGTGTCGAAGCTGTAGGGTTCGTACACCCTGAGTTAAATGACATCACTGTTAAATCCCCGAGACTTCAAATTTTCACTGCCGGTGATAAGGGTGTCGTCCGGATTTGGGATCTTACACAGGGCTCTGTCATTTACTCATTGACTACAGACTCTGGGTCAAATGCTATTGACCAGGAAGCGCAGAGGCAAATCATTGATGCCTTGTGAGTGATTGCTCTGTCCTTCAAGCGTTTCTCATTGTTTTCGGAGGTTAGTTACCTCCCGACTGTAGATGCCATTGTTTCTACCCATGCAGATCAAAACATCTTCTTCTACTCCCTAAAATCTCGCTCCCTAGTTCGCCATATGATTGGCTACAACGACGAGATTGTTGACGCCATATTTTTATCACCAACAAGTTCCCCTCCAAATCCGCCCACTAACACGAGTCCACGAGACACTCAACTCGCACTTGCTACCAACTCGTCGCTCATTCGCGTTTATTCAATTTCTAACCTGGATGCGCAAGTTTTGGCCGGTCACTCCGAAATAGTGCTTTCTTTGGATCAAGGTGTGGGTGGCCGTATGTTCGCCAGTGGAAGCAAGGATAAGTCAGCGAGAATATGGGCTTCTGCACAACAACCTGACACCAATGGGTGGGGTTGCATCGCTGTTTGTGAAGGACATACGGAGAGCGTCGGTTCCATCGCTATGTCACGGGTGTACAGTGACACTGACTCCCACCCTCGTTTCGTCTTCACTGGGAGTCAAGACCGAACGATCAAGATGTGGGATTTGTCAGAACTCCCTTTGGTATTTGCTGGTGTAGATCCAGTAAAATGTCACAGTCTTACAACACATAAAGCCCACGACAAGGACATTAACTCTCTGGACCTTGCACCCAATGACCAATTTCTGGCCTCTGGATCCCAAGACCGCACTGCAAACATCTACGAGGTTTCCTATACACCTGGCTCTAGTGGAAGGCCTCCGCGCGGAGAGATTAAGCGCTTAGGGTGTTGCAAAGGCCACAAAAGAGGGGTTTGGAATGTTAGGTTCGGGAAGACGGAGCGTGTGTTGGCTACTGGGAGCAGTGATAAGACGGTCAAGCTTTGGAACCCCGAAGACTTTACTTGCATCAAAACATTTGAGGGGCATACCAATTCCGTTCTCCGGGTTGATTTTATTAACCACGGAATGCACCTGGTGAGTACAGGATCTGATGGCCTAGTGAAGCTATGGAGCGTGAGGGAGGAAGCGTGCGTGGCGACTCTCGACAACCATGAAGACAAAGTACGTGTCGAGCCTTCCAACAAGGAGCTGATCGAGATGGGTGGGTCCTTAGGTCTGGGCACTAGCTATCAGTACCGACGAGGCAACAATTGTCTCTGGAGCCGCTGACTCTGTGGTCACGTTCTGGAAAGACTGCACGGAAGAGGAGGAGAAAGAAAGAGAGGCGAAACGCGCTAACCAAGTGCTCAGGTGAGAACGCTCATGTGTTATCTCCATCTGACTACATTCATGTGCAGAGAGCAAGACTTTATGAATTACCTTGCTATGCACGACTATCGAAGAGCGGTTGAACTTGCGCTTGCTATGCAACAACCAGGAAGGCTTCTTGCGCTGTTCGGAAACATTCGGTCAGTCGCGTTGGAGCAGGGATTGCAGAACGATACGTCCGTGAGCGGCAACCATGCGCTGGATGAAGTTCTACGCACACTCTTAAGTCCGGATCTTTCTCTCCTCGTACGATATATCCGCGACTGGAACACGAACGCGAAAACAAGTAGTGTTGCACAAAGTGTTCTCTACGCTATATTGAAGTTGCGGCCCGCGGAAGATGTTGTCGCGGCCTTCGGTTATAGTTTCCCGGAAGGGACTTATGGCTCTAGTTACGACCCGCGACAACCGATAGGGACTACATCATCATCCTTGAAGGATGCCGTCGACGGCTTGATTCCTTATACTCAACGACACCTCGCAAGGCTCGATCGATTGGTTCAGGAAAGCTTTGTCGTGGACTACATACTGAATGAGATGGATGATGGGATGTTCAATGGGACAGATGGAGAGACCATGGATGTCGATGACCCCATGTACCGCACCAGTTAAAAGTACGCTATAAGCTTATTGTGATTCATCCCTCCCAAGTGCTCAGATATCTATCGCGACACACTCGCCCTAGCCGACATCCCGCGACTCCATTGAAGACAAGGACCCATTCATTGTTTTCGATGGTGTCTAATGATATAGAGCGTTCGTCGGCCTCGTGAATGCGACTGTTCTCCAGCAACCATCGTCGGAATACACCGGGTATGCAGCCCACCGTCAGTGGTGGGGTGAGCCAGCTGCCATGGCGATAAAAAGCAACATTGCAAATCGACGACTCCATGATGGCTCCCGAAGTGTTGAATAAGATAACATCATCCGGATGGCCCGGGGTGATATCACAGGGACGGGTTGCACCGAGTGGGGGGATGCCAACGCGCGCTCGGGCATCATCGTATGCTTGTCTGTTTGTGGTTTTCATGGGGACGGTGCCAGAGGTCGACTGTGTGTCAATACAAATTGAGAGTATCGGATCAAACTGAGGATGGGTGTCTACATCAGGATTAAATTGAGATCCTGCTGTCGGATCATAACGCAATGGCTCGATTGGGGAAGCGGACGCAGTGATGTCCCCAGACGGCGGGAAGACGACGCGTATCTAGTGCGCAGGCCCGAGTCAGTACACTGCAAGGAACTAGAGTTCTGATTACCTTGAGAGGGGTCTTGCCGTCAGCACCATTTACCTTGCGGACAGCTTTATCGCAAACATTTTTTAATGCTGTATAATTCAGTGAATCGGAGACTGTCCACCGGCTGAGATGGACAGAGGAGATCAGACGATCGAGTTGGTGTGCGAGTAGGAGATAAGGAGATGGCGTGCCATCGGGGGCGTTATTCCACTCGAACAGCCCCAGACAGGGATCGAATCTCGTCGTGCAGAGTAGTGAGAACGGGTCGGACATGCTCCACTGCCACTGCTGCTGGTAGGCCCGCAGCTCTGCGTGCCATGTCACGCTTGTCACGCCCATAAATGCGCACCGTGTAAGCTGCGGTGTCCCAATCCCATCCTTGAACAGCAACAATGTTCACCGTCAAGGCGACCTACAGAAATGAAACTCGCAGGTTCACCTTTCCAGAATCTGTTATCTTTCCTACATACAACGAGCTTCATCATCAGGTCTGTGGCCTTTCGCTAATCGCTTGCCACCAGCAGGCGCTCACTCCCGCCCTAGCTCTATCGAGTGTTCCCCATAAGTCGTAATTATTATCTATCTAGACTTATTTTCTCGCCCGACGCGTTCAAGCCTGGACGCATTTTGGTTGGCAAGGAAGTGCACTCCGCCGAGGACTACGATTCTTATGTTGCCCCTTTGCGCCGTCTGTGGCCTAACCCTTTGTTGCGATTCACCATCTTCGATGAAACCCCGCACAAGGTGCCAGGTGTGGCCTCAGAACGGTCGTCGCTGTATGGCGCCCCCACAATTCCGTTGTCCGAGGTCACGTCCAAGTTATCTCCTGTCGTACCCCGCCGCAGTTGTATATTGCCTCCGAACTCACAGTCATTCTTACCTCCGCCACCCCCTCCCCTGTATCCATCTGCTACCTGTGTTCTTCCACCTCCACCCTCGCCTTCTAAGATGTCCCCTCTTCCTCTACCACCGGTGATGTTCTCACCGACACCCAGTTCCCCTCATCAGTGTGGCATGGTGGGAACTGCGCCTTGCTGTCCTGTTGCGAAGGGCAAGGCAGATATCGAAGTCCTGTTGTCCTCATTCAAAGACGACCTAGAACGTATTCTATGCAAAACGTTCGGAACCGGCTACGCGGAGAAGCAATCCGCCCCGTTCGTCAAAGGGTCTACCTCTGGAGTCTCTGGTATCGATATTATTTTGCCTCAAACAGAGCCTCCTGTCAGCACCGGCGCAAATACTTCTTCCCGATGGTGTTTCGTTTGCAGAACAAGTTTCACCGGTGTTTGGTATGGTTGTATCAAATGCCCTTGGCATGCAGTCGTGAGTCGATTACTTGATAATCTTGGCTGATTGTCTCATGAATTATTAGTGCCCCAGCTGTTTCTCCAAGTCGCATAGTGCTCACACTCTGAGTTTTGGTCCCTCCCACGTTGTTCAGCAACGCTCGACTGACTGCTCCACTCAAGTTTCAGCACAAATTAAGCCTCGCAACAATACATCGGTAACTCATCAGCCACTGGGGCCTGCATCTTCGGGTCTAGCTGATGAACCAGCACTTGCTGTACATCGTGGCGTCGTCTGTGATAGCTGCAATAAAACCGTTGTGGGTGTTCGCCACAAGTGTCTGGACTGTCCTGGTATGTCAGATGATTTTGCTAGAACCTTTCTCCCTCATCCAATTCCAGATTATGATCTTTGCACCCCCTGTGTGGAATCTGGGGCAACAGAGCAACACAATCCATTCCACGAGTTTTTCGATATAGAAACTCCCGGACGTGTTTATGTTCATACTGTCCTAGGCGGTGACAGGGACAGATTGTTTGGCCGTCAACAGTCTTCCACCTCTAGTAACGCTCCAGTCACACGACAGGGATCAACTGCCATCTCCGCGGATCTCCCCGTTCGTCATTCTGCATCCTGCAATCTCTGCGATTCTGCGATTGTCGGGGAACGTTATGTGAGTGTTCGTGCGGATCCCAGCTTCTCGGCTGAATTTTGTATCAGAAATGTGTTATCTGTCCAGGTGAAGTCCCCCCCGCAGACTGAGGGATTGATGCTGATTCAACCAGACTTTGATACGTGCTCGTCTTGTTTCAGGTTTGCCGTTCAACCTATGTGGAGATCAACCATCTGACCATCTGACGGTCTTTAAAGGATAACGACGGAGCAGCACCCGAGCCATGGGTTCGTGAAAGTGAACAAGCCAGAGGACTTGATGGTAAGGATGTGGCGTTTGAAAAATAACTTATCCTTGATTATGAGCTTCTTAGATGTCTATCCCACTTCGACAAGTTACACATCTAGCGGTATGCGACTGTAAGCTGTCTGCCCCATTAACTCACACGCATCATTGAGCATATTTTGAACACAGCGTGTCGAAAAACAATTCGCGGCGCTCGCTATAAGGTGAGACAATATACTGGCCCATTGCTCATAATCTGATCCTCCGCAGTGCATGTACCCTGGCTGTCCCGATTTTGACTTGTGCAGTGGCTGCGAGGCCCTTCCAATCCCTGTTCACCCGCCGAATCATCCTATGTTGAAGCTGAAGACTTCTGACACTGTTATCCCGACTGTCTACAGCGTGGGGCAGACACAGACGATTGGTGAACCCTTCAGTCAAAAGTCTGCTCCGGTTTGCGGCGAGTCTGGATCCCCTGCTTTGCTTTCCCGAAGTCCGCTCGCGACCCCAGTGAAGTCACCCGAACTTGCACCTGTCGTTGTATCTGGTCGAGCTATCCATGTGACTGCGGAGGACCAGACACCCTTTGCTGAAGAATTCCTCAGTCCACTTGGTAGTCCCGCGAATGATGTACTCGAGGCAGCACCCATTCCTGACACTATTGCGTCATCACATCTTCTAGTTGATGTTACAGACCCACTTGGATCTCCTCGATCAATTCATCCGGCATTGGATATTTATCATCAGCTGTGGCCGAGAGTAAACCAAGAGATGATGCACCTGAATACAGTGCAGGCTCTGAAAGCCGGCGATCCAGTTGCCATTCCTATTGAGGACACTATCACTGAACCAGTCGCCCATGAGTCACCCGTCGCGGAAGAATCGCTACCGGGAACTCCTACTACCTCTTCCTTTTCCCTGGCGGGTGAGCACCACAGGACTTCCGCGGTACCTGGTGCCAACTCAATCGTCGATGGCTACCGTACTCCTTCACTCATACTGTCAGATGACCAGGAACCGCATCCTATCGCTCAACAGCTTTCTGCTGATGATCAGCAGGAAATGGTTACTACGAGTGTACCGCGGCAAAGCCATCTGGATTCGGCCCTCGTGGGCGACACGAACGTACCTGATGGTCAGGTCTTTCCCCCCGGAGCGGAGTTTGTCAAAGGTTGGCATGTGATGAACAATGGTGAACTACCTTGGCCTGCCACTACCGAAGTTCAGTTTGTTGTTGGAGAGATGTTCGCCCCGGAATGCAGTGCGGCTCTAAGGGCGAAAGTTGGAGTCGTGCATCCAGGACAAGACCTCGACATCTGGACGGGTGACTTGAAGGTATGTGCTTACCCTAACTGTTATGGAGGAGGGTATGTGCCTAAATTCTGTCAAGGCCCCAGATGTCCCGGGGAGGTATGTTGGTTATTGGCGACTAAATGATGGCCAGGGCAGTTTCTTTGGGAGCAGTGTGTGGATTGAGTGAGCTATCTCAACTTTACCCGAGGACTTGCAACTGAGTCACAATCACAGCTTGACAGTCGCAGATCATCATTCCGATCAGGCGAGCGAACATTCGCTCGCAGCATCCTCAATGGTGATGCCTAGTGCACACCCCACCAACTCGGTCAATGTCAGCGATAACCTACAAGATGCACCCCAACCTTCGCTACCATCCACTAATACTGTGACGGACGAGGTTGAAGATCATGAATCTGACATCTCTTCGGTGTCCCTTGTGAGTGTACCCACATCGGATGATGAGGATGCGGAGTGGCAGGATACCCGTACTCACTCCGAGGCCCTGGAATATGTGGTGCTGTACGATAGCTCGGAGGAATGAAAGGTTAAGCTTCGTCTCCTATGAATCATTTCGTGTATTCCTGGACCCTTTGGGGACAAGTGTAGAATCCAGTAATGCGTGGGAATGCAAAAAAACGACGCCGTGGGAACCGGATAGTCCCGAGTATGAGACACTGTCGTGTGATAACGAATGTCCGTGTCCCCGTCTCTCCGAATCCTATTGCCCGCCCGTCCTTTACAGCGTTATGGTATCGCTCCCGCCGGTGGTGAATGAACATTCATTGGTCGTTATAGACGATGATTCTAGGGACGAAGATTTGTTGTCGGTCTCCAATAATGCAATTACCAACATCACTGCTTCCAACCTCGACTACATCAAACTTGTCGTAGCTCTGAGCAACATTTCTTTGTCCTGCTACTCGACCCTCTTTGCTCACTAACAACAGTGCTTTGCATCGAAGCCTTCTTAGCAATTGATTGAACTCTCCATTATCTGTTTTGCCTGTATAGCTTTTAACATGTAGTACGATTATAGTTTACGGGTGGTGATGGAAGGCCTGTGGGTCCAGGACTTGCCCGGACTCCGGGCCTTGCTATATGGACTTGACTTATGTATATACTTTCGTTGATAACTTATTCTGTCACGTGGTGTGTCTTGGGCACATAGGGGATTACTTCATGATTCTACTCCCACCTCGGTGAGCTATCCAGTCTCGACCAGACTCGTTTCCAGCGAACGAAGACGAAGGTTGCTCTCAAGTGATATCGCACAATCTAGCTCAAGAGTCTCCCTTCATGTGTAACGCATCCCCAGCATGTCTGGGGAGAAGAAATTCTGGCGATTGCCAACCCCCTTTCGAAGATTCTCTGGGAAGCTAGATTTACGACTAAAAGCTGAAGCAGGGCATTCCGGGAACCGCATGTCCAGTGTATATCTGGCTGGTGACTCTCCCACAAACGGTTTCATCATCGTACCTGAGTTCGACGACCTAGCACGAACACAGACTATACATGAAGAATCAAACCATACTTCACACCCATCCAAGCCACCTGGGGCAACATCCTTTAGCCCCTTGTCACCCAACGGTGTCGACGGCTACCTTTACGACCTCGAATCCATAGGTTCCCAAGATGGCTCCTATCTTGGCGGCGGTTCCTGTGACACTCCCGTTGTCAACACAAGTCGGGACGACGATCTTACACAGAGGTTAGGTTCTGCATACGAGCACATCCGCTCTATGCCTTCTGTAACATCACCCCAAGCCTTGTTATCTTCAGACCCTCAGATGCTTCGGAAACAACTCGGAGTCCCACAACACTCTGTACTCAATTACCCGATCCACTCTTCTCCGGATCTGCCAAACCCTCATACGCCCTCTCGTGAGTCCACGCCTCCTAGATCGCCACCTGTCACTTCACCGGATGTGTCGCACGCAAGAACATCAAAGAAACTCGGTCTACACACGAATACGAATGTATATCCGTCTTCTCCTCGCCACCGCTTCCAAGCCCCTTTTCAGCCCGTACAAAGGAAGTCCGTGGCAACTGCACCAACCCTAACAGAAAATTCACCCTCACAATACAGTACGCTTGGGACACCTTGGAGTGTACATATCACTTGTACGTCGAAGCCTCAACCATCCACCCCAAATTCACCGAAACTTGCCCAACGCCGCGTTGAAGAGCCCATTCTCTCGCCGTCCTCTGTGCCATCCTCCCGTCGAAAAACGTTGAGAGGTGTTTCACAGAAACTAGCTGCTGCTGATACCCCACCATCAACGAACGCGCATAGGTGGCAGATTTCACTGCCCCAAATCAGACCACCCTCACCCTTTAGGGTCGATATTGTGAGCCTCTTTACTATCCGTCGTTCTACGTGTTATGCAGTGACGACTAGTAGCCCCTTCATCATACATGGCACGACCGCCGAACCGATTTTAACTCTCCCAAGTGTCATTCCATGACCGCCCACGACACAAAATCACGACGAACAAGTGGAAGTACCGAAGTTCTTGCTTCCTTAGCCTGGACAGGAACACCACCAATGGCTTCAAGCCCTTATACCGCTAACCGAAGATGTCAACTAGCAAGCCCAGAATTTTTGCCGAATCGTTTAAGCATGGCGATTGCTGTGGAGGACGACAGCATATCGGACGATGTCTTGGTAGATCAACTTGAGAAGGCTCGCAAGATGGGCGGTCCTTCCGAGCGGTCACCCTCGAGGAAGACCTCAGGCAATGCACATTTTCCTAACGTAGGGGGAGATGAAAACGGGCTTTTCCATACATCATCCCTGTCGTCCTCGCCACCAACTCCTGACCAACTCGCCAAACCTCACGGTGTATCACTGCCTCCCCTGATACCGAAGGACACGACCTCAGACTCGGAGGATGCAGCAGTCTGGCAGGAAGCCAGGAGAGCACTTTTGTGCATTCGGGAGATTGTCCGAACGGAGAAAAAGTATCAAGATGCTTTAAAGATGTTGTTGAATGCTCAGGTTTGTCTTCCACTGCCAACCGCCCCCCGCCTCACGGCTCCACTTAGACCGCGACACCACCCCCACCTTCAATGGCCCCTTATATTTCTGCGCTCGTTGAAGCTTCCGAAATGCTTCTAAGATGTTTTCTCGAGGACCCGTCGGCGTGGGGCGTCTCCACGGCCTTTGTCGCGTCTGAAGACGAACTCGAGGCAACCATGGTATCCTGGTGTGCTGTGGCAGGAGCGTTTTTCACGAATGGAAATGATCCTCAGTCCAGTGTCAATGGATTGACAGGTAGATGGCGCCTTCGGAAATCTGGAATGATGCCGAGCTCTTCATCATCCGTGACGAAACAGCCGCCCATCTCTCTCAGCCCTCAGTTACCTCAGTTACCCCCTATGTTTTCCATGATCAACACTGCCAACAAGATCAAAGAGCAGATGGACGAGGAATGCTGCGCGGGGCGGTGTCTGCAGACTGAGCCAGAGCGACAGGCAACCTCTGTGTCCCTGAAGAAGCCAGAAAGTACAAACAGTCAGGCCCTGACTGGTCACCCTCCCATCCGGAAGCTCAGTGTTAGAGACCTCGCGATACAACCAGTCCAGCGCGTGATGCGATACGTGCTGCTCTATAGAGGTATGTTCTGTCGACCCCACTTTATGAGTGCTTCTACCCACCAATCTTAGATCTCCTGGATTGTACCCCTCCGACGTCGCCCTCACGTTTGCTTGTTGAGCGCGCTCTGGAAGCCGCCGCGCGTATCGCTAATCATTGCGACAGAGCACAAAGAAACCCTGCATTTTGCCATGCTTCCTAGATGCCTACTGTCATCTTCCGGGAGCGCGTCGATATCATCACTCCAATATTTATGTCAGAGTATTTCACCCGCAATTACCAGTGGTCGTTCTGCATCATTGCATGTACAGTAATATATACAAGATTTGGCCATGTGGCATTCATATGAATCTCCCTGCAATAATGGCGTCTTTCCCCATCAATTCCGTCCGCATGTGCATGAATTTGGGGATCTGATGTAACAAGTCGGTGGACACTCGGAGAAGAACTAGATGATCGCTCACGCTCAGTCTATCTCCAAATGTGTATCCCAACCCATCATCCCCCACTAATGTTGGGGCCACGGTGACAATCAAAGTGTCAACAACAGGTGATTCCCCAGGGTGGCGTGGTTGGGATGCCTGATTTATAAATGTACTGATCACGCTCGCTCCACCTTCTACCATTACGTTCCGAATATCGTACCCATACAACTTTCGCAGGAGGCTGGGAATGGATAGTAAGCCTAGATTTTGGTTGAAATTATTCTTCAAGGGATGCAAAAGGTCGTACCGGATACACATGGGATTTCGTATACCACCGCTCCAGCGGCTTCAAGAGCAGATTTGCGCGCATTCCTTTCTGCGTGCGCGTATTCAGGATCTGAAGCACAGAAAACCCAAGGTTGTTGGCCCCTTCCATCTCTGTAATTTTTCAGCAGTTTACAGTCCGTGTGCAGGCGCAGATTTGTATCCAGAACGACTGGACGTGGTGAGCTGATATGTAATTTAGTTGCCTCAGGAATCAGACGAACTAAAGTCGCCAAGATTCACGTAACGAACGGGACGGGGAGTGTGTTAAACAAAGCTTACCATTAAGCTGAGGGTCGTCATTGAGAGCCGTGCCTATGCCGACAACTATTGCATCATGCATAGCTCTCATCCTAGAGTCAGAAATGAGTGGACAAGGCGCTTTCGTCTATAAACGGGTGGTACCAGTGAGTCATGAGCATGCTGTCTGCGCCACTCAGGATAAGCTGCCTCCCCTTGCTCCCAGCAATCTTGCCGTCCAACGACTGAGCAAATGTTAGAGTTACTGAGGGAATCCTTTCCCCCTCTCTATCAACTTTTTCGATGCTCTGCGAAGGGAGCACAGAGAGAAGAAATTCGCGTGCAGCAGACATCATTAAATTGGGGATTCAAGAAGTTGGACGTTGGACCTGGAACTGGAGCGGTAGGATGATATGTGACATTACATAAGCGTGGAGTAAATCGAAGAGGAAGGGAAGAAAAAGAAAAAAGAAAAAGAAAAAAGAAAAGAAAAGAAACTATACACGAAATAACTCAAAGCTGGGCGAAAAGAGCATCTTGAGAGGAGGAAAAAAATAAGAGAAAGCACTTGGATCGAAAGGCACGCGAGCGACGCGTTTGTTGACTCGAGTCACATGACACATCACATTTATGCATCGCTTCCTCGCGAATTTCGAAACATCCTTTATTACTACGACCGTCACCTGTAAGGGCACCTACAATCAGATTTTATCATGTCTGGACGTGGCAAAGGTGGAAAGGTCAGTGTTGCAGTTGTTCGCGTGATAATGGGCTCACTCGATTCGATTGTCCAGGGCCTGGGCAAGGGGGGTGCTAAGCGTCACCGTAAAATTCTCCGGGATAACATCCAGGGTATCACCAAACCAGTCAGTTAACCTCTTTTGATGGATGTTGAAGTTAAGTGTCTGGACATCCTTGCAGGCCATTCGCCGTCTAGCACGCCGTGGTGGTGTAAAGCGTATATCTGGCCTTATCTATGAAGAGACCCGTGGTGTTCTCAAGATCTTTCTCGAAAATGTTATTCGTGATTCTGTCACATATACGGAACATGCCAAACGGTTTGTGTGAATCCATCGGCAGTAGCTCATTGCTGATTGTGCATTCAGCAAAACGGTAACCGCTTTGGATGTAGTTTATGCCTTGAAGCGTTCAGGGCGAACGTTGTACGGCTTTGGAGCATGACGCGTGAAGGACGCTGGCACGAGTCACTTCAAACCGTTGTATTATATTCGAGTAGGTTATGTGAAGCAGAAATGTGTCTAACTGCCCAATATGTACCACGTGCCAGTCGGGTGGCTGAAGGGCGCAGCTAAGCGCTACTATACAATTACCTGTCCTTCGCTAACGAGAAGGTATCCAAATATCCTTTACAACATTTGTGAACAGGTGAGGACTAGACGTTGGTAGTAAGTGTATAGCGATAAATTAAGGACAGGCCAGCTAGCCTACTCTTCAACGAGGGAAAACTATCATCTGGTGTAGTCCCTGTTGAAGCATGATCTCCGATCCCAAAATTATTGTCAAGGTGGACGAGGAGACAGATCTGACCCAAAACGACCCAGATCCTGAAGCAGATAGTGAAGAGGAACATGTCGCAGATGAGCCTGGTGTTGGAGGTGAGCATGCTGAAGCCTTGTCTCAACTTCCTGGATTGCATCAAGGCCAGAAAAAGAAGAAAAAGAAGAAGAAACCTAAGAAGAAAAAGATCCAACAAACAGATCCTCCTCGCGTTGGACTCTCCAAAATTTTCACCAATGGCATATATCCCGAAGGCGAGATACAGCCATACAAAGACGAGTCAGTTTTCTTTCCTGCATCGTTGGTTCCAAATATTGAAACAACTACGCAGCAATGCATGGAGAGTTACTTCAGAGGAAAAACAATACAACGAGAAGATGGCTATGGAAGACCCGGAGATTACCTATCAGAACATTCGTCGTGCTGCGGAAGTTCACCGTCAAGTTCGACAGCGTGCTCGAAAGTTTATTCGCCCAGGGTTGAGCATGACAGAGATTGCAGAGTATATCGAAGATGGGACGCGCTCACTTGTTGAAGAGAATGGTCTGGATGCCGGGGTTGGTTTTCCGACAGGGCTTAGCCTAAACAACTGCGCCGCACACTACACCCCAAACGCTGGGGATACCACAAGTGCGTCGTACACCATTTGGTGATTTCCGGAACTCATCGGAGACAAGTTTTACAACACGGTGACGTTCTCAAGGTGGATTTCGGAGTTCATGTCAAAGGTCGCATCATCGACTCTGCGTTCACACTCAATTTTGAGCCGACTTACGATAAACTGGTTGAAGCTGTCCAGGCTGCGACCAATACTGGTGTCAAAGTAGGGAACACTCGTTTGGTCAAACTCACACTAAGACATTTGATTCTAGGAGGCTGGCATAGACACGCGTCTCGGGGAACTTGCGGGCTATATACAGGAGACTATGGAATCGTATGAAGTCGAGGTTGATGGCAAAGTGTTGCCTGGTATGTGTTCACTTGGTGTTTAATCAGGTTCTAACCGACTATTCTTCATAGTCAAACCCATCGAGAATCTCAGCGGTCATTCCATCAATCTATACCAAATACATGGTGGCAAATCGGTGTTGCTCGTGAAGAATGAGGATCAAACCAAGATGGAAGAGGGTGACTATTTCGCTATCGAGACTTTTGGTTCAACAGGTCGAGGTCGTGTCGTGGAAAACGTTTGTACTGCGTTCCTTCCGGTCTCGGTGATTTGACGTCAATTTCTTAGGGCGAGTGTTCGCACTATGCAAAGATCATGGATGCGCCTCGAGTACCACTCCGGTAAGGCAAACATCGACTAGTTGCGCACTGCTTAATTACCATACGAAGTTTGACCTCGGCGAAATCACTGCTTAAATCCATTACAAGCAACTTCGGTACACTTCCGTTCTGTCGCAGGTATCTCGATCGGGCCGGTGAAAGTAAATATCTACTAGCGGTTAGTGTGCTCAAAACTCTTCAGAACTGGAAGATGGCTTAATCGCACGCCGCTTGACAGTTGAACCATCTAGTCCAACAGGGGATAGTACAAGACTATCCCCCCCTGTGTGATGTCAGGGGAGCGATGACCGCACAGTTTGTAGGGACCACTGTACTTGAATCTTGTGTTTGCGAAGGGGCTGACCTCTGTCAACAGGAACATACGATATTATTACGGCCGACGGTGAAGGAAGTAGTCAGCCGAGGAGATGATTACTAGGCTGGATGTAGTTCGGAAAAACCATCTACTGGTCGATTCTGTGTATGTGAGTACAAAAGCACGTGGCTAAGTAGTAGATGAGTATGTGCCAAGAGCTCACGTGCGGTTAGAAAGAATCAAGCGCGTGCGGGCCGGATCTTTGCTCATTTGATATCGCTTTGCGAAAACATATCCCGAAAAGGCAAGGTGCCTCCACTCCGCTGACAATCCTCGGAAGGCTTCCCTCATTGTTTCATGTCCCGGACCAACAGCTACCTTGACTTTATTCTCGACATCGTCTCAGCCTAAAAAGTCTTATACAGCGTGTTAGCATGCCGCGAGACTCACTGCAACTTTTCTGCGATGGCATCAACTTCGCGTCCCCTATAGCTTCATCTCAACGCAAATCAGTAACCAATCTCCTCCGTGATTTCGACAGCCCGGGTGTCTTTCCTCCCTCTGCTCGAGTAGACCGATCCCTCAAATCACAACAACAAGACTCTATCAAGCTTTGGGATGCATGGAGGTATCCTATCTTTGCCGTAAACAAAGGTTTGCATGTGTCCCTCACTCTTTGGAAGGTGATCCTATCAGATTTCTGAGTACTCTACAGCATCGTCTCTTGCTCGCGACATTCTCATTCATCATATTTGGGGTCCACGTAGAAGAACATGGGGCATCGAGATGACAATGATCAACAGTATGATGAGAGACGTTTCTAGGCACTCGTCATTAGCTGACATTGTGAGTGACTCGAATTGTATGTACTAATTAGAGGACTGAAAGACTATCAAGACTATGGTTCGGATGGTAATGGGGCTTGCAGGTTTGGTTCCTCTCCCTGCAGATGCCGTGGTTACCCCTGTCACATTCCGTGTCCGTAAGCGGAATCTCCGTGGAATATTGGCAGCTTTGGATGCAAAAGAAACTGGAACGCGGGAACTTTCGGGTGAATGGGTTGTTGGGAAAAAGTTATGGCAGACCTTGCAGTCGGACTACAGATCATCCCATCAGTCAGCTCACAAGAATGACGTCTTGGGGGATTCTATGAACGGAGGTCCGTCTCTTTCTCGAAAGAGATATTCGAGAGTCACTCTTTACCTGCACGGCGGTGAGTCGGTTCTATAACCTGAGAGAGGCGATTGAATGCATTACTTCAGGTGCTTATTACTCTTCGAGTGCCGCTTCCCAGAGGATGATAACGATACCGATGTCGAAATACACTGAGACTCGCGTGTTTGGTTCGTGGCCTTCAAGGTACAGACTTAGCGTTTTGGCTAATTTCTGCCAGCGATCGACTATCGCCTTGCGCCAGAGACCTGTTTTCCAGGTCCTTTACATGACGTGGTCAGCGCGTATCTACGCCTCACGGAAGATCTCCACGTTCCTGCAGAAAATGTTGTATTGGCGGGTGATAGCGCCGGAGGTGGCCTATGTCTAGCATTGTTGCTCTATCTCCGAGACAACGATTATCCACTGCCTGGAGGCGCAATTCTATTTTCACCTTGGGTGGGTAAGTAGCAGGTCTAACAACCCGTATGCCCGTTAACAGTGTTATAGATCTTACCCTCAGTTGCCCGTCCTGGGACACCAATGCCGCGTATGATATAGTCCCAACTCCAGGACCCACCGCCCACCTACATCCCGTTGTGATGTACCTCGGTGATGGGCTTGAGGAGTACTTGACCCATCCATACGCCAGCCCAATATTCGGTAAATTTGACGGTCTCCCTCCATTGCTTATCCAGTGCGGAGAGGCAGAAGTTCTGCGGGACGAAATTATGCTCGTATCACACAAGGCATCGCTCGCCGGTGTTCATGTTCAACACGAGATGTATGAAGACGCAGTATGTATTCGAGGTCTTCGTGCGTACCCAATTCTTACCTACTTCTCAGGTCCACGTCTTCCAGGCATTCCCGTTTCTAGGCTCGACCAACGAAGCCTTTATCTCGTGTCGCGAATTTGTTTGTTACCGGCTCCCGGAGCTACAAGCCTCCACGCCAAAGATTCTTGACAAATTCTGTGAAGCACGTCTCGACGATGACATAGATAACGACAACGTACGTGTGGTTCGTGGAGACGGTGTCGAGACCTCTTCAGGCAGGCATGATATGGAAGTGCAAATAAAGCACGACAACCCCCCTAATGATCAGAACTTCCCGAGCTGGGGGCCGACCTCTCTACCCCCAGATGTGGCCTCCGATAGTAGTAACACAGATATAGAGTCTGAGGTTACTAGCTCGGCGGCAGAGTCTATGCAGTCGCACTCCAGTCTTCGCCGCATCAAATCAACGCTCTCTGTCCTCGCTGCGGATACGCCTCTGACCAAGATGTCCGAGGGCACCCGCACTAATGGTCACCATTCTAAATCTAATAACTCAGTGACACGTCCTTCGTCTCCGAGAATGCGCAAGACAAGTAGTCACACAAGTATTGCTTCTTTTGTCGAGCAATGGACCTTATCCTCAACAAGTTGTAGCATAAGGCAAGTGGCGACGTAGTGGACGCTGTAGTTGACGGTGGTGGAAACCATAGCCGACATGTGACAGTGTCCTCTATTGTACATAAGTTGGTATAGTCCAGTGATATTTACCATCGTTCGGTCCCGTCTTGCGAACGATCCAATGATATCATGCTCTTGTGAATTTCTAATTCTTCGACAACATTCTGCAATGCTTTGCGCTCCCAATTTCCGAAGATGAATCCTTCGTAAAGCATGGTCGTGGCCAACCATGCGACGAAGATAGTGAATAATACGAAGATGGGGTTAACCCACGGCAATGGAACCCATGCAGAGCCAATGATGAGGCTCAAGAGTAACAGTATACCAAGCGCGAAAACAGTGAGCTCGCGACGAGAGCGATCCTGAGAGATGCGGTAGGAAGTTTGGAGGGTACCGAGAATCTCGGAAATCATCGCCGAGGTCATTTCAGACGGGATATCAGCCCAAGGCGACTCGGTGTCCTTGAGGACTGAGTTTCCACATGTAGCGTCTTCTCGAGCTTTGCGCACGGTGATAATGAGCGTTGCCTCCACTCCAAAGTGGTCAGAATAGGAACAGGTGTTCCCTGGGATGGGGTCGGTAAAAATGACCTTGGAATCACTGCATGTCAATCTATAGGCGTCGGGATCGTCCAAGATACGACTGGGCTGACGGAAGAGAATGTAGTCAAGGCGCTTGCCTTGGAACATGCGCACCACTGCGCTGCCGGAGGGTCCAGAGTCGCGATAAGAATTTAATGGGGAGTCAGCCGTCACGCCGTATTTTTCTACGCCATCGAGAGGGGATATTGTCCCCGTTGGTGGAGGAACGTGTGAGTGTGAAACCGTCCACGAGTCGCTCAATCCAGCATGACTGCGAATGATATTCATGGCAAGGCTGCTCGGGATACTATTGAAATCCCCGGTCTAGAAATAACTGAGCCAATGATCATTGAGATAAAGTAGTATCTTACAGCTATAACGTAACGCCCGAGTTCCGCAGCTTGCTTAGTGACCTTTGCAAACTCCCAGGCATTAACTAGACGGTGGGTTCGGTTGTACTCAGGGCCATCGTCACCGCCTTTGGCATGGAACTGGCAGTACATGATAAATGCTTCGATGTCGAGACAAGGTGTATGGGCTCACGTGAGTAACAAATATCTGCACCTCTCCAAGGGTGGGATGGAGTATGGTGACACTCCCAGCAGCCTTGCCAACATACCAATCACCACCAGTAACATCCGTCGGTTCGCCATTGAGAGAGTATGGCGTGATGGAGGTGGCGATGATCGGCCATTTTGTGAAAACAGCCAAACCAGCACCCAATGCACCGCTTGACAGCAGGATGTCTCAGGTCGGAACGCCAAACGAAACGGACGGCACTGTCAAGAACATACCTATGGAAGAGTTTGGTATAAGGCAATCTGTGGGAGACTTTGTCGCGGACTTGATCGTAGTCTGCCTGTGCCCAGATTTCCTGGAGGGCGATGATATCGTAATCGGACCTCGAGAACGCGCTAGCAATTGCCGCTATACGCTCATGGCGATCTTTAGAAACGTACTTCAAGCCCCTGGAAGCAGTTAGAAGACATCGAGAAAAGTAGAGGGTAGTACTGACCAGCAATTGAGACTGGCTACGCGGATTTCTTCCATGGTGATGGTGGCTGGAGGGAGCGTTGCCGTGCTGGCCGGACGACTCCACGCTGTTTTAAATGAAGGGCAAGGACAGGGGGGAGACTCACGCTTGCACGTGACATCCTCTCTCGCCAATGTTCACCCGCGACGAGTATGTACGTTTGGCTAGTTCGTCTGAATCATTGGTGACACTTTGTTCAGTATAGATATATCAACAAGGGCCGCAGATCAGTTCACCCGTCTGTACTACTCCACCTACGACTCGCCCACTCGCGCAGACGACTTGCCAAAGTTCTACCGTGCTACATCGACATTGACATGGAATGGCAACCCGTGCCAAGGTGTAGATGGCGTCAAGAAGCTCATCCAAAATATGCCTAGCACGAAACACGAGGTCCAGTCCTACGATTGCCATCCTATTCCAGGTTTGCCTGTCGTCCCTTTCACTTCGCCTATTATCTCAACTATACCCAGGCTCGCGCCCCCCTTCCTTGCTGGTGACTGTGGCAGGAAATGTTACGCATGGGAAGAATTCAGAACATCCTGTCACCACCCCAAGTCGATCGGTAGACGGACAGCCAAGAGTGTTCTTTCAGACATTCATGCTTGTCCCAGATTCGGCTGCACCTGTTGCTGGAGTCGGAGAGGTCGCAAAATATTATGTCGATGCTGATTCGATGAGATTTGTAGGATGATCACTCACATGCGGTGAGCTAGGCTCGAGGGTTGTCTTCGTCGTTGCAATTGTATTAATTTTGGCCAGATGATGCTTTCGGACGGCTTTGATCTCAATGGATGTACGACTGCATTGGTCGCATGAGTCAATGCGGGATGTTAATGTGTTTGAAGCATAACCGGTAGAGGAGACGAATTCCTGAGGTACTCGCAGTACCAGTATAATATGCAAACAATAACCTATTAGTACATACACTACTAGACCAACACCTTGGAAGAAAACGCAGAAAGCAATCAACCGAACGTTTGACTCTGACAGCAATCAGTGAACGTCCCATGGGAACGAGGACAAAGAGCTTACTGAGCGAGCACTCCGTTTGACTTTCGACAACCGCCATTCGTCTGGCTTTTCGTATTTGTTATACAGTGGTTCGATCTTCTCTTGCCTCTTGCGTTTACTGATTTTGTTGACATCAGGTACCTTGAAGAACTGAGGTGCAACCTCGACGAGCCACTTGGGCTCAATAGTGGTCACATTGTGACAATACTCGCGAGTTGTAAGCACCAATTCGTTGTAGATTAACCACTCCGGGTTGCGATTGAAAAGTGCCGAGGACGGATGAATGTAAACCGGTGTCCCCTCGACGAGGGTTTTGTACCCCTCTTGTGGATCTTTCTTTGCAGCATTCCTGAAGAAGCCGGAGCAGATTGCTTTGCGGACGCGATTGTAGTCCCTCCCGGAAGATAAAATGTCATGCTTGTACCTACATCGTCGTTAGCCCCAGAGCGCGGTCGAGCCCAACGACAGTCTCACCTATCCATAATTCCGACAAGTTGCTTACGAATATCTTGCGCTCGTCTCATGCTCCTTGCTTGGATGAAATTCTCGTAGCACCACGGATTTGAAAAATTTGCTGCTTTCCATCCATTGTATACCGTGAGCAATGTCAGATGATCACCCTCCGGCTGGTGAAATTTAGCTTTCTTCGAATCCGCCTGAGCTTGTTTCTCTTTTGGTCTGTAGAAGACGGTCTGGACGGAGAGCATAGCAACGATAGAAAGGATCTCCTCGGAACACCCGAGTTCCACAGAAGCAATGACCATTTTTGCCAGGGGTGGCTCCATAGGAAAGTCTGCCATCTTGCGTCCTAGGCGGGTCAATAATCCTTCATCATCGAGCGCCGAGAGAGCATACAGCGCCTCTAAGGCAGTAAGCATTGTTTGCGCAGGTGGAGGGTCCATGAAGTCAAAGCTGAGCAGATCGTTGATACCCATCGCCTTGAGAAGCAGTATAGTGTGTGCAAGATTCGTTCGTTGGATGTCGGGAATCGAAGTGGGTAGCATTTCATTACGGTATGCTGCTTCGGTGTACAGTCGATAGCATTTTCCGGGACCGGTACGCCCAGCACGCCCAGCGCGTTGGCGCGCTTGAGCTTGTGAGATTGGCATGACCACCAGCGAGTCCATACCCAGACGAGGATCGTAGGCATTCTGTTTTGAGAAACCAGGATCGATAACGTAATAGATACCGGGTATCGTCAAAGATGTCTCCGCAACATTGGTCGCAATCACGACCTTGCGAGCGCCAGGTGGAGTGGGTTCAAACACGCGAGACTGGACTTCGGAAGGTAGAGCAGAGTAGATGGGAAGTATGATGAGCTCAGGGACCTTTGGGCCAAGTGCTTTCATTCGCTCGTATAGTATTTCGCAAGATGTGTCAATTTCCTCCTGTCCGGTCAGGAAAAGGAGGATGTCACCTGGTGGTTCGGAGAGATGAATTTGCATGACAGTGATAAGAGACGCGTCAAGATAATCGGTCTCTGGCTCCTTTGTGTACAAGGTTTCGACAGGATATGTGCGGCCTGGAATGGTGAAAATCGGACAGCCATAAAAGTACTTGGAGAACTTTTCGGCATCCAACGTCGCAGAGGTAACGATTAGCTTGAGATCCGATCGCTTCTTGACAGCCTCTGTAGACAGGTTAGCGTCACAAAGCAAGAGTGTGAGTCCAACATGATTACTCACTCTTCAGGAGTCCGAATAAGACATCCGTAGCAATAGTACGTTCATGGGCTTCGTCCAACATAACCACAGAGTACTGACTACAAAGAGGGTCGATGACAGACTCTCGCTGCAGCATTCCATCCGTCATGTATTTGATTTTCGTTTCTGGACTAGTGCAATCCTCAAAACGGATGGTATACCCAACCTCTTGACCGAGACGACAACCGACTTCTTCTGCGACACGTTTTGCTACAGACATTGCAGCGACACGGCGCGGTTGTGTGCAACCAATGCGGCCTTTGTCAGCATACCCAGCCTCAGCGAGGTATTGCACCATTTGAGTTGTTTTTCCCGACCCAGTGTCTCCAACGACGATGAGAACTTGATGCTGCAATAGAAATCAGCATTTTCTTCACTTGCCAGAGAGAAAATTAAAATTACATCACCGATAGCTTGAAGCAACGGGTCCCTGAGCTTGTAAATAGGCAAGCTCTTCCGCTGATCTTGGATGCCAAGTGTCGTAATTTCACCATATGTCGTCGCCTTGTTAAACGTCGACTCCCTCCACTTTGGAACTTCTCCTGCTTTCTGATCCCTGAGATTGCCTCTGAGATCTTGTGCAAAGATTTTCTCAGAATCCTTCGCCATGGGATCCAGCCATGGGGCGCTGAAGTCGCGAGCCTCGGAGTCGGCGCGTTCATTGGCTTCTTGCTGACGGAGCTCTCGTCGCTCCTTTGCCAGTGCTGCGCCACTGATAGCTGCCCTGTTTAAAGAACCGTCCGGTGCTTTGATGATCTTCACCGGACTTAGGTCAAGGGTGCGCTTCGTCTGTCCAGCCAAGAAAGGAGGTTCTTCTTCTCGAATTTCAACGTCCAGTTCTTCTTCCACCTCCGCACGCACCACTGGATTGTTGAAATCCTCGTCCAGATCAGGATACTCTGAAGCATCTATGACGCCGGAGGATATGAGTTGTTTGATCTCCCACCGTTCAGGTGACGTGAGCCTTTTAGCGGACCGCACAGGATGTTCGTCCCGAGAACGTAAAGGTACGGCGTTTGCTCCAGACGAGGCACGTGCAGCACGTTGTCGTTCCTCCTCCATCTCTGCTTCAGATTTGATGCGGAGGTGAGGTGTGAGATCACGGCCGCTGGCCTGGTCGACGTCTTTCATGGAAAGACCTATTCGATTCCCCGCGACACTCATGACTTTGATTTTGACTTGTTGCCCTCTGCTGAGTAAATCGGAGGCAGAGTTCGCACGGGCACCTTGCTGGATGTTTGAGACGTGTACCATGCCTATTACAAAGTGAGAACGAAAAAAAAAAAGCATCGTTCGACAAGGAGTGCTTACCCTCCACTCGCCCAGCAATACCCTCAAGCTGCACAAAGGCACCGAAATCTTTCAAGCCTGAGATTCGACCGCTGTAAATCTTGAATAGGACTGGACGTTCATCATATGAGACACGATCCCTCCCCCCACGTCTGTAATCCCTCCTTGCATCGTACGAGCGACCTCTATCTGGACTGCGACTTCGTCTGCGGGGTGGGGACCGGGACCGGGACCGATCCCTCCGTTGAGGCAAGACCGGACTTTCCTCCGTCCTCTCAACCTGCGACTTCTTCTTTGCAGCACCTTCGAATTGAGCCATCATATCATCAACCTCCTGCATCAGAACATCTTTGCTTATTTCCTCGTCTGGCAAGGAAAGACCAGGGAAGAGACGCTTCTGCTTGTCAGTCTCGATGTGACCGTCAGCATCAACATGAGAACCGGTAAGAATGTTTGCAAGTTCTTTTGACTTCTTTTTATGCTTTGGGTGCAAGCTGAGAATGAGGCGGTCAATGTTTTCGATGGCAGAGTCCGGAAGAGCACCGTTCAGCTTGTCCTTGAAGTCGTTGAGAGAACTCGACTGTTCGTGAAGATTAACGACGTATTCTGCGAGTACTTTGTCATTGACTTCGATATAATTGTAGATCTCCTGCGTTATCCTGGCGATCAAAGAGAGGAGTTCGAGGTTGTACAAGTCGTCTGCCATCGCAGACAGACGGTCGTGGGTTTGCAGGCGAGGACGCGTTGCTGACGTAACAAAGCCTTGGTGTTGGTTTCGATGCACAAATTGGTGACTTGCCATACGTGTCTCAATATTCGATGGCTCCACGCTCTGGCAAGGGCATCGTAAAATCTGGAAATGCTGGCAACTCGTCAAAGAGTTCCATGAAGTCAACAGTATCCGAGGTCACATCGGAGGAGGATAGACCGCTCTTTCCCCCAGGATCAAAGTACCCACTAAACTTACTCCACGAAAGGTCCGTCTGTCTTTTACTTGCAGCCCATTGTGAGCCCCACAATGCATGCGGATTCGGCACCTACATGAATGCTTAACATGGCTGATGAAAGGTGACATTAGCTGCACACATTGTGGGGTGTCCAGGTTGGGCTGCACGTCTAGACTTCCACATCTCACCCACGTTTCTATTGATGCATCTGTTCAGATGCCAGAAAAACGGTTGGGAGAAGCCAATCGTCGATACCGTGAAGCCTCCTTTTTTTTCTTTCTGTAAACCAACTTTTCTTACCAGACGACCAGCGAAAACACGGTGACGGCTGGACATTTGTCATATCGTTGAGTCGGATAAATAAAAGAACATCTCAGAAGGAAACCGTTAAATTTGAGTCACATCCCCCTTATACGCGACCTACAGCCCTGGAGGCGCGCCATTGGGGTGCAACTTATGCACTGTATCGTGTTCGTAGCCTCCATTTTCACTCCGCTTCTTCAGCGTGTATAGAGCTGAACCTCATGTACTGTATCAGTTTTGCAATGGAATGCAGCTCAATCGAGTTCTACCTCCTGGACCTCGAGAGTATTGGTCCGAACTGGCTGCCCAGCACAAAGCTGCACCGGAGCACCAAAACTGGATGTACGACGCCGATCCGTTCGCCGCGCAGAAGGAAGTAGAAGAGAGACAGGCGAAAGCCGCTCAAAAGAAAGAAGAGAAAGCTGCTGATCTTCAGGGAGACATACGCAAATCTTCATCTTCGATTTCTCACGAATTCACTCAAGTGCCAGAAGTAAGAATGTCGAGCACCCTACGCGATCTCGTGGAAGATACTGTGAAGAAGGGGAGACTTTTTCTATTCTTTCAATCTGCACGTCCTCATTTCATCATCTTGCAGGCAAATGTATTGTTCCCGTTGCATGAGACAACGCCTTTGATACTGGCGGAAGACGATGCTCCTGCAGTGACTCAGCAACTTCGACACTTGGGCTTCCAGCCGATTCAGATTCAAAACGCTATATCCTACCTCTCAACACATACCCCTCTAGGGTCGCATTTGCTAAGTTCTCTGGCTCCTCTAGAAGCCTGTATCGAATACCTTCTCTTACATGTCGCTGAAACCGACCTCCCGCAACGTTTCTTTCCTTCTAACAATTCCTCCAATCCGTTCGTTGTCTCCGGACATTCCGGAGCCAATAACCTGAAAAAGCGATGGATTGAAGACCTCGCAATCAAGGAAGCAGGCTTCCCCGCACACACTGTCAAGGAATATACAGCCGACCCCAATCTGGCCGAAGATCTGGTGCTACTCATCTCTGCACTCTCTCGCAGGCTCATGGGCAAGAATACGGGAGAGCTGTTCAAAGCGAATGCGAACGTGGAGTCGTCTTTTCGTGGGATAAGAGACCGGACGGATGAGGTAGAAGCACTCGGTGCTCATTTTACTGATTCATGTCACATCGTTATGCCGCTCTTCAGTGCCCCTGTGCAGCTCCATGTTGTCCTGCCGCCTGACACTTGCAATGATAGCTCACTGCCAGCTGTGTATGTAGGGTCACAATCAGTACCGCCATATATCCGACTGCATCTGCTTGCGGGGCTCCTCTGTGCGGCTGAGCGAGAGGACTTCATCGAACCCGATGAAGGTTTCTTAATCGCAGCAATGCGAGTCCTTGAAGACCACTGGGCCCAGATCGAAACGAACGGCCCACCTGATATGTCGACAATAGTTGGGCATCTCATCACACCTCGGGTCGTGCCACGAGCGCCAGATGTGCCATACGATGGACCTAACAACAACGAAAGCAGAAGAGCTATGCGTGGAAAGTCCAGATATCTGTACGATGACCAGTCAGATGAACAAGTCAAGCAAGACTTCGAGAATATCCGTCAAACAAGGGTTTACACGGAGATGCTTGCTTCTCGTCAGCGTCTCCCGGCCTTTACGGCAAAGGATCAGTTCCTAAATGCTCTGGATAAGCATAGAGTTGTTGTTGTCGTAGGAGAGACCGGTAAAGGCTATTTGATTTCCTGTCAGTGGTTGTCGCTTACAGCACATCTCAGGATGCGGAAAGACCACCCAACGTGCGTCATACATCCGTCTGGTCAATATCATGCACACTATAAATGCCAACAGTGCCTCAGTTCATATTGGACTCTCTCATCCAGAGTGGTCATGGCGCGAAGGCGTCTATCATTGTCACCCAACCACGGAGAATCTCCGCCATATCTGTAGCAGCACGCGTATCCAGAGAGCGCGCGGATGACGGGTCCGTTGGCTACGCCATCCGAGGTGAGAGTAAACAAGACAAACGAACCAAGTTGCTGTTCTGCACTACCGGAGTTTTACTCAGGCGGCTTGGCTCTGGGGATAAGCTAGAGAACATAACACATGTCGTTGTGGATGAAGTAAGCCCACCCACAGGATAAATCACGAAATAATTTCACAGAACACTCGTCAGGTGCATGAGCGCTCTGTTGATGGCGACTTTCTTCTGCTGGAACTACGAGAACTTCTCTTGAGGCACGACACCCTCAGAATAGTTCTGATGTCCGCTACCATCAACCATGAAATCTTTGTGAAGTACTTCGATAATGCTCCTTTACTTACTATTCCGGGCTTCACACACCCGGTCGAGGATAGGTGGGTGCCTCGGAAGTCCACTGTCGACGTCCCGCTTAGCCCCTATTAGATATCTTGAAGACTTCATAGACCTTCTACACTATGTTTCCCCCCGATCTAAACGTGGCGTGAAAGGACAGAATGACAAGGAGTACGAAGATAGACTTAAATCTCAGGGCCTCAGTGAGCGGGGTATATCTTCCATTCAGAACATCGTAGCTGCAGACCGCATTGACTACCAGGTGCGCGAGCTGTTTCTGTATATACTATATCTGATTCCAGTCCTACTAGTTAATTTCCACGCTCATCAAATATATCACTTCTTCAACAGACGTCCCAGCTGGTATCCTCATCTTCTTGCCGGGTGTTCAAGAAATACGCCAGTGTATTACCGCCATTTCGAGTGTGGTCATTGTGGATGAAGCAGACGTTTACCCTCTCCATGCTAATCTTACTAGTGGAGAGCAACGAGCAGTCTTTAAAGTATCAAAGAAATGGAAGATCATTGCCGCTACAAACGTCGCCGAGGCAAGTATTTGCCAGGGTTTCAAGTCATTGGTGCCGCTTATTGGTTCCGACAGACGTCCATCACTATAGATGATGTGGTCTATGTCATCGACGGGGGAAAAGTCAAGGAAACAAACTACAACCCAGACACCGGGCTTTCTATCCTGGCGGAGCAATGGATCACTCGTGCAGCTGCTAGACAGCGTAGAGGCAGGGCGGGCCGTACAAAGCCTGGCATATGCTACAAACTATACACGCGGAAGCAGGGGGAAAACATGAGTCCTTTCCCTGTGCCCGAGATCCTTCGTATCCCCTTGGAAAGTATTTCGTTGATCGTCAAAGTCATGCGAGAAAATGAGGATGTCCAGGTAGGTTCTTACATCTGTCTGTGTGTATGACGACCCGACTCTTGCCGAATTTCACAGCACTTCTTAAAGAAAGCAATAGATCCCCCTAACGTGTCAGCGATGGACGAGGCATGGTTAACCCTGCAAGAGCTAGGAGCTGTAGATAAGGAGAGTAAACTTACTGCCCTTGGACGTCATATGGCAAGTCCGTGGTATGTGGTCAATCAACCACCCTCATCTTTCTCTAGGCTATGCTTCCCTTGGATCTAAGGCTGGGCAAGGTTGTTTCTAGGCCTCTGGGTTGCAAACATGCTAACCCTTGAGACATCCAGATGCTGGTGCTCGGACTGATTCTGAGGTGCCTGAACCCTGTTCTCACAATAATTGCAAGTCTATCCTCGAAGCCCTTGTTCGCTAGCCCTTTGGAAAAGCGCGAAGCGGCCACCCAGTATGATATTCATCATCTCCGACTTTTACTTCTGTTCATGCTCTAGTTCTCAGAGCAAGGCTTCGTTTTGATAAACACAACAGCGATCTCCTGACGGATGTCCATGCATACAATGAGTGCATACGACTGCGCTCCGACAACGAGTCCTGGGGTGCATTGAGGAACTTCTGTGACGAGGTGAGCATTGCCTTGCCAGTGGGTGCCAAGAAAGAAAGCAAAGATTCTTACAGAATTTCATCTCGACGGACGCTCTTCGCGAGATAACCTCGCTCCGTCAAGATTTCTTTTCCTCGCTTTTGGACATGGGGTTAATAGCCATCTCGTCCACGCCAGACTCCCCGAACCTCAATGTCAATAGTACAAACACGAATCTCATCAAGGGTGTCATACTTGGGGGTCTCTGGCCACGTGTCGCACGAGTACACTTGCCTCTGTCGGCAATCAAATTCGACAAGGTTCAGGCTGGCACTGTGCAGCGCGAGAATACAGCCAAGGAGTACAAGATGTATGATCTCAAGAACGGGAGAGTCTTCTTGCACCCGTCGTCCGTCCTATTTGGTGAATCTACGTGGAAGTCGCCATTTTTGGCTTATTTCCAGATGCAGCAGACGGCAAAGGTCTTCGTGAGGGGTGCAACCGAGGTATGGCGAATTAACCGTAAATATGCCTGGCCACAAATCATGTCTCGTCAGGTACCCATCTATGGGCTTCTACTCTTTGGAGGACCTGTGTCAGTGAACCATGTCAGCGGTGGATTGGTCGTCGGGAATGGAGGTCGTACATTCAAGTTGAGGGCTTGGCCGCGTATCGGAACACTTGTCAATCAGCTGCGGTGAGCCGCACTACGTGAGAATGCTAGCTTCCATCACTGACGTAATTTTGGAAGACGGCTTTTAGAGGCTCAGCTGCAGCGGTGCATCGAGCAGGGTCTCATGCTGGGATCTGATCAAGACCTGTTAGTCTCGAATGCGATCACAGCACTTCTGGAACGAGACGGATTGACCAGCTATTAGGTGACAAGAGGTATTCTAGCTTTCCGTGATGCAATACAAATCTATGCTAGTAATAGTACACATGGGGGTTGTTGCCTTTGTGTCGTGATCCATCTGAACCTGCTCGCTTTGCCGCTGAGTATAAATGGAATAAGTTATCATCACAAATATGCAGGATCTTTCCCGCATTTCATAGTCTAAATGAAAGAGCATGATGGTTGCGACTCATGGTCGGTCCGTTTCATTCGATTTCGTGAGGTGAGGGTATCAGGTCTTGGATTCGTTGCTGCTGGAGTAAAGAGAGCTTTTCATCCAGTTCATTGATGAATGTGCGAGGAGATAATTGGCCAGGTGACAGTGGCGATTTCTCGGGGAGGGAACCTTGGTGAACGGAATGTTTTCGACTTGTCTGGGATGAAGGGAACATCGTCTCGGCAGCTTTCTGCGGAGGGTGTTGAAAGTGTGTCAAGTCGGGGACTGGCATTGGTGCATTCCATGGAGGACCATACGGCTGTGTACGTGCTACCGGTTTTCGACGGAGTCTAGTGTTGATAGTCTTGACGATAGGCTTTGAGCGAATAATGGGAGAAGGCTCTGGTGAGACGGATTTGAAGACGGATTTGAACTTGTTGACTAGCGACCGACGGCCTGGACAAAACGTCATGACGTCATGAACGAAAAAGACAAGAAACGACTCACCTGGGGGCGGTGGAGACGGGGGTGACATGTCAGAAGGATGTGCTGAAGAGGTATCGAGAGACTTGAAAGCACCTGTGGAAGAGTTGAGCGAAAAAGAAAGGATAGGCGACGAGGTTATTACTCGGTGGAGATAGGGTTCTTGATCTGGAATGTTTGCTAAACGGGTTCACGAACCTGGGACGCTGCAGTGGAGGGGATGACTGAGCTGCGGACGTTGAGGGGGGTGGTGAGGGGGCATGGGTATTCAAGG
This sequence comes from Boletus bicolor, assembly GCA_003316205.1. Taxonomy (NCBI): domain Eukaryota; kingdom Fungi; phylum Basidiomycota; class Agaricomycetes; order Boletales; family Boletaceae; genus Boletus; species Boletus bicolor. Next base: position 156,392 of record QFEM01007568.1, read on the forward strand.
TGGGTGTGGAGGAATCACTAAAAGATCTCCGTTTGCTAGACAAAGGCAAGCGAAGATGATTTGAAAGACGTCTCGCTGACTTTGGGGAAGAAGAGGGAGGGAGAGGGCCGAACTGATCTACGAGGGCGGGAGAGTTCTGAGCGGTATAGGGCTGCGGAGCGCTAGGGGAATCAGAAGCCGAGGACTTGCGTCTCTGGAAAGGGGAGGACCATCGACGATAGATGGGGAGAGAGACGGGGGAGAGTGGGATGGAATAGGACGTGTCTGAACTGACAAGAGAGAACGAGACATGTCGAGGTGAGATTGAGGGGCTCTGCGGAGGAAGCGGAGGAAGGTGGTCAGGGGTCTCGGGGAGGTGGATGGGTGGAGGATGGAGGATGAGAATAAGGAGGAGGGCGAGGATGAGGGCGAGGAGGGCGATCATGAACATGGGTAGGCAAACATTGGGGAGGAGAAAGAGGACATAACGATCGGACAGGAGATCACGTCATAAATTACTTTTAAATTAAAGTCGAACGACTCGCATTTTCTTTTTCATTCTCCGCGATGTCTGACGAGTTCGACGCCTACGACTTTTCAGAATTTACGCCAGAAGATCTCGCCGCCATCGATGCCGACCTGGCCCGTGCACATCCAGGTCCAACCATACAAATAGCCATCGAACAAAGTCCATTCCACAAGTTTCTTTCCTGGAAAAAACACCTCGCAGTCACTGACCTCGTTTCTCCCATTTGGTATCCTACACCTCTCCATTTGGCCTTACAAGTTGCTCATCCCCTTCAAGGTGTGAAGTCCAGCACGAGTATAGCCTTTATGGAAAACGTTACAAACCCTTGCAACTACGCCCTTCCGCCTTCACTTCAAAGAACGGAAAACAAATACGCGTCCACCAACAGGTCGCTCGCGCAAACGACCGCAGACTCAAACGTGGCAAGGTATGTTCAATCTATCAGATCCTTCCTTTAGCGCTCATATTCCCATCGAGTCTGTCCACAAAGCTTTGGAAGACGAGTTACGTCCCGAAAAAATCATCGTCCGTGTCGTCTCCGAGGAGGAACGCTTCGGTCTTCGGTCAGTCCCTTCGTACCCGTACATTCCTTCTTTCATCGTCATTCTTTAGCCTTGTGCAGCTCATTGATGGCTTCAACCAGCTAGTCACCGACGGTATCACGGTAAATACCTCTCTTCCGCTCTTTCTTCACCATTCTAATAAATCGCCAGAGGGAACTGCCCGTGTTTGCAATCACACACACTCAAGTCGTTCTGGGCGTCATTGTATGCGTTTTCCCATTTCTTATCATATGCTTCTGATCCATTCCAAGGACGAGGTACTCCGGTCACCCCTCACTCAAGGAAGCCAAGATCACGTCATCTCACCGAGATCTCCTCCAACCTCATCTTCTGGATCCCCACCTAAGAAGAAACAGAGGCTGCGGCAAATTGCCTCTTTCGTTCCGGATTTGCCAACCCGAGCACCTGCCATGAACACAGATTGCGCAGCTGAGCCGACTAGCAATACATCTCATGCAGCTTGCATTCCTGGTGACCCATATGAGCTACGCATCGTTGACTACAAAACACGCCGCTCCTCGAACACTCCTTTGGATGAAGATTCCCTCTCACCACGCCTCCAGCTCATGGTGTATTATCGCATGCTCTCTTCTCTTCTGGAACCCGAAGCATTCGACTTTGATCTACTGTGGAGTCGACTAAATCTCAATTCCACAAAACCCTTCTCGTCCCAGTTTTTGGAAGACATCGTCTGGGAACAACGACGAGTGGACTCTGCGGATCGTAATGTACATCTCAACCGCTTGGTTTCGGAGTGGATCTCTACGGTTCAACGAAAACGTCCTGGTCTCGCGGGGGTCAGTCAACAGCTGCAAATCGTTTATCGTCGATCAGTATTTGCAGGAAAACAACGAGAAAAAGAAATGCACAAAGCTACAGAGGCAGTAGATGTAGACGATCCCCTTCAAGCTCTCGTACTCCAAGAAGAACTGGACCTCGCTCGCGCCATCGAAGAGAGCCTCAGCAAGATGGGGCACGAGGAAGCTGACCAGGTTGCTCGTCACGTGGCACAGAATGTCAAGCAAGCCGGTCCCTCGTCCGTCGGTCGCTCGTCTGCCGTCTGGAAGGACCTCATTTCTCCGTTGGATTCTGGGCAGACCGATCCCGCACTAGCTTGGGCAATTCAGCAGTCGCTACTGAACTGTGCACACGAGGCGTGTGTCCAAATGCCGGCCAATAAATCATATGAGGCAGATACAAAGCATGGTGGGAACTCGTGCTTGGAAAAGTCAAAGTCGATATTGATATTAGTTCAATTTAGGTGATCATCCGTCCGATGAAATAAAGCCAACCGTGAACGAAACTACCGTGGACATATCTCCCATTATTGGAGTCAAGGAGTTCAGAATGAATGACGATGAACTTGATACACACCTTAGTGATGTTCTTCAATGGTGGTTTGGTGCGCGACCCTCCAGGGGGGTGGATGTCAGCCAAACGAATCGGTGCTTGTAAGTCCTCGTTGGTCTATTGCGCGTGGCAGTTGCGTACTTGACCATTTTTAGCACATGCGAATACCAGGATTCGTGTGAGTGGAGGGAGCAGAAGGCTAGAGAGGCGGTAGCGCTCACTGCAGAGCGGAGGGCAACGGACCAGCAATATTGACCTTGCTCAAAGCAATACGTTATGTTGCACGTTTTCGTCTGCCAAACGTCAACAAGAACTTTTGTAAAATTTCGCTCCCCTCGTCGAGACCTGAAGAATTCATTGAAAGGCGCTCTCGCCCAGCCAACGATTCAGAGGCTGAAATCTTACAGTGTATTTGTATCGTAATTACAGTCGTTGACCTCCGGTATCCTTCAACACATACGTTGGCAGCGTTCCTACAGTATGTTCTTTAAAAGAAAATGTGTGTCGTGTCCATAGCAATCCGCCTCGCCCGTTCAGCCAGTCGCTATCGGCATCGCCGACCTAATATTACTACGCCACCAGATATTGTATGACATAATGCTAGACATCTGTCACCGTTACTACACGATAGCTTGGAGGTCATCACATATACAACATCTGTCCTGCCATGGATGGGTGGGTAGACTATCTCCATGTTGATTTCCTCGGCGAACACATTCTCTTTCGTTCCTTACGTTTGCAATCACTCTCGTCGTTCATCCTGAGCAGCTTCCTTATAACTATACTATGTCTTTTTGAGAGGTATCCACTCGTTCCCTTCACATCCGTTCTTCGTTCTGCTCACCACCAGCCTTGTAGATTTCTGACTGTTGTCTTGAATAGAAACATACAGCCGAGTACGGTGCGGCACTCGCGGCTTGCCACTGCAGCTTGGAGAAGTTCAGTGTATGGATTCGTGACTTTCTTGAGATTGTAAGTTCCTCGTTCTTAGACACTTCCACCTTCCCGGAGGTGCGCGTCAAGACCAACTCATGGCATGTAGACTATATATGCTCATAGCGATGTCAAATCAGCTAGGGTGCGTATCCCCAACGTCGTTTGAAACCCGACCATGACTATGCTTCCTAGAGCTATCGCGATCGTTGTAAGCTGATCTCACCATCAAAGAGCACTGCGACCCTGGTTGCATGATCTTGACCATTTACCTCTTCAGGTGATCACGCTGTCTATAGGGCAGTTTGCTATCGAATATGTTGGATACCAAGAACAGAACTTTGAGACACAGTACGTGCACGACGTCAATGGACCGGAGAGTTGATCGAAAGGTACCCTTCACAGGTTAGAGGAACCCCTCCTCGGGAATTCGTTTGGAAGACGTCGCCCCATTGGGAGACCTCACCTGAGGTCAAAACCGGACAACATATTTATCCACCCAAACGAGTCAAACTTGGCCCGCGCAGACGCCGTCGCTCTCGAGCTCGGTATTACTGGTGATACCGAGTTGGTTCAGGGAAACAGGGCTGATGGACGATCATGGCAGCTCGGCAAAGGTAGAGACGTTGCGCGGGAAACGTTTGGAGGCTCGCATCGTCGCCTGGACTCTGATACCAATGTCTTTGATGTTGGGGATGACGATGGTGATAGAACGCCGTGATGGTTGTGCTACCTCGATGTACTGTATCCGGTGAACAATTTGGCACGGGCTGCCAGTCACTGATCACTCGACGTACGAGCGGTGTTTTATCGTAGATGAAATGCATCATGCGTGAGGCTAGCAGGTTGGCCTGCTTCAGAAGTGGCGAGTCACGGAAACAACTCCACAGTGTCACAGGAGCTCGGCCCCTAAAACAACTTGCCTCCACTCGTCAAGGAGACACAACTCGGCTATCATGCAAAAGGACTTGAACCAATACACTACCGATGTTGTCTTGCGCTCATCGGATCAACAGCTGTTCTATTCGTGGAAGACCTTTCTATCCATCTCATCCCCCGTATTCAGTGCCATGTTCACTTTACCACAGCCGGAGACTTCGAACAATGACGATGATAATCGTCCAGTCATTGACTTGGCAGAGGACAGTTGCACGCTCGGTCACATCCTGTCCCTGTGCCATCCAGCAAGCTGCACCGGGAAACAATTCAGGGCGGGGAGTCTCAGTGAGCTTGGGGCTGTCCTCGAGGCAACGACGAAATACGATATGGAAAGCCTTCGCTGCGTGGCGCTCAAGCAGCTCACCGATCCCTCATTGCTCCGCGAAAATCCTGTGGGGATCTATGCCCTCGCATGCCAACACGAGTGTCATGAACCGGCGCGGTTGGCGGCCAAGCACACCTTGGCCCTACCAATGTTGGTGCGTGGATACGTGCCGGAATTAGAAAAGATCCACGCTGGCAAGTTATGTCGCCTTCTCTTGTATAGGGAGGCATGCGTGACGGTTGCACGTTCTCTGGCGGGCGATCACACCTGGATCGTGCATACGTACTCATTTGAGTGCGGCGATGGAGATGATGAAGATGTGGGTTGGACCAAGTTCAGCAACCCGCCATCTCGGAAGTATCCGAGTGGTCGAGTGGAAGTCAAGTCAGTGCACATGTGGTGGTTCGAGTATATGGCGAAGTCGGGATACGCGCTGCAAAAAACCCCTCACGGCGATGCAGTGAAAGACAAAGAACTTGTAAACCATGTCCTATCAGCAATATCATCTTCAAAATGCAAGCGATGCAAAGAGTTGCAAGTCTGGGAGGCGTTCCGGTCGTTCGTGGATCGTTTTGCCGAAGAAGTCGAGCGTCGCGTTGCAGAGGTGCGTCCTCTTTGAACGCTTAGACTCGGTGGGATAAGCTAAACGTTTCTCCTGCAGGTTGAGATCATTCTTGGATTCTAAACAAAATTATCGCCAGGGACTTCACCGCCCGCAAGGTCCACTCGATCTATCTCACTTGTAAATAGTAGAAAGAGGACGATGATTCTGTGGAATACACTGTCTCACAATGTTCAATTGTCTCGATTAACACCTCCACCAACGAGACCGGCTCGCTTCGTGGTAAACCCCCGTCTCAGAGCGGGACTACGAGAAGCCTCTTCTGATTTTCTTTGCCATTGATCAATGAGTTTACCGACACCCTGATAGGGTTTTTCAGGAGACGGAGGGCGCGGATCCACCTCAGGTGGTGGGGTAACCTTTGCGGTAAGGGTCGTGGCGAAAGGCAAACCATCAATACCTCCCTGGGAAGAACTGAGTGACAACGGCTTGCTGGATGAAGCTGTGGGTAACCCCGAAACTGAACTCTGACTTCTGGACGCGTCCGCCCATTTGTCCGTTGGGCCAGTGTAGCTAGGACGTGGATTGATCAGTAGCTGGCGTTTATCGGTGTCGACGGCCGAGCAAAGATCATCAGAAGTAGGAACAACTCGGGAAGGGGAGAATTTGGAAGTCGCCGGTGAATGCAGAGATTGTTGCAAAGCGCGTCCTGTGGTCATCGACGTTATCCCTGGTGCTGTGGCTGATTTGGGGAGGGGAAGAGTACCGGGGGATGCAACTTTGCCAATGGCCTCATATCTCTGGACCATATCTGTGATCGATGGTCGACGGGGGCCACACACTCGGGAGCCGTCTGGAGGAACAGACAGACCAGAGGGTGTCACAGGTGTATCCAATTTCCCATCAGAGGTAGACTTCGACATCGGGAACACAAATAAGGATTGTGGGCGACCTCGAGCGGCGGCCGTTGGCGTACTGGGAGTTGAATTCACAGCGGACATCTGTTTCACGTGGGAGTTTGGCGAATGCCGATTCGGCGACCTGCTAGGTGATCTTGGCACCTCATTTGCGCCAGAATTCGTTGCTTGTAGATGTTGCGGTGGGGTTGCGGTGAACTTTGTGGCAGAAGGGATAGCAATGGACCGACTCTTGTGTGGCTTCATTACGGATTCGTGGGGGGCATCAGTGGATGGATTCGGAACTGCATCCTTCCGCCTCTCTCTTGTCTGGACAACACCACCACCCCATAGGTCAACCAAGTCATGCACAGAGCTCTGCCTTCCTTTGTGCCTTGGACCCGATGCCTTCTCGACCGACTTAGATGCCATAAATCCGACGGCATCCTCGGGACTCTCTTCGTCACTCGAAGACATTTTCCCCTCTCGTGGGGACTCTAACGTCGGTTGTGTCTTCCAGTCATCTGAAGAAGACCGTCCAAATGAAGGACGAATAACCGACCCCGTGGGTGAATCCTCACCAATGTTCAAAGAACGTGCCGATGGGGCAGGCGGGAGTCGACCTGGGAGCGTGGGATTTTTGTGGTTTGAAGTCAGATTCGTACCTTGCTTGCGCTCCTTGGATCGTGAGCTCCGTGGGTTTCTTCTGGTCGGGGAAGGTGATGTCGATGTCCGAATGACGTGTCCAGGTGACTGTTGGCTGGTGATGGCTTCTTGTGGCGATTGTAGATGGACATTATTTTCTTCAACGAATGAGGAACGTTCATGTGTAAACTCGCGCAATACGGGCGTCTCTGGAAGATTCGTGTCGATGACTCCACGGTCCTTCGCTGGCGATACCAAGGTGTCGATATCTCCTGTCAGCCAGTCTTTATAATCGCGAGTCTTCTGCGGAGCCAAGAAAGCACTGGTTGAGTTACCTGTCAAATCAAGCAAATCTTGCGTCTCCAAAGGTTTGGAGGCAGCATCGACTGCATGCTTCGCAGAAAACGTTGACCGTGATGGTGGACGACCGTTGGAACGCTTCATCGGGGGGATGCCTTCGCCGGTCTCCAAACCTGCTGAAGGCCTCAACGTTTCCTCTGTCTCACGAACCGGAGTCCTCGTAACTTGGTCGGAACGAGTACTGCTTTGTACTACCACTGAGCCCGCAATAGAACGCTGAGGTTGTGGGCGGATGAGTATTGAAGAAGTTGAAGGGACTGATAAATCGATGATGTCCTTGTCACCGAGGCTCGGTTCCGGTTGAGAGGTATAACGAGTGGATTTCTGGGAGTAGGCCATGGTTGCATCCAACTCTTCTAGGGACGGGAACCGCGTCTCTGCAGAAAAATCACCTATCCGAGGAACTCCTGGGGCAGTTGAGGAGATTGAGCTTGACGTAGTCTGAATACCAGGACTAGTCCTCCATGATGAGCTTGCATGTGAGAGTGATGGACGAGGCGAGGGCGTTGGTTTCACACTAGCGGTGGTAAGCTTTGGCTTTGTTGCTGTCGACGGGGGGGTCTGTGCGACAGCCTTGGGACGGTTGTAGGCATTTACCGTTGCCAGCCCAGTCCTCAGCTTGCGCGCTTCGCCCAGGGTTGGAGCGGCTTGTGTGGAAGATGTCAGGCCCAAACCCTCAAAGGCGTCCTTTCCCTTGGTAATGATAAGCTTCGTGGTTCGAGAACCCTCTAGAGGAGGTGCGATCCTCGACGGAGCCGCTTTCTCGGATGAGGTAGAGGGTGTCGTACTGGAGCCTGCCCCATTACTATCGTATGCTTTCCATAGGTTCTCCGCGAAGTTGTCTCCAAAGGCAGTGCTGCGTGAGAGCACGTCGCTATCGGTCGAGGGAAGCGATTCAACACTCCAGGATTCACCCCGCGCGCCGCCCTTTGGCTTCCACGCCGAGGTCGCAGCAATACTGGAACTTGAGGCCTTAATGTCATCGTCACTCGGTGCGCTGCCCTTCATGACTCTCCACGCATTATCTTCCTCCACACCAAAATGGTCGTCCAACAAATCGACCTTTGGGGGCTTCGTTGCTTCTAGCAGTTTCTTTGGCGGACTGGGCGGTTTCGACGTCTCTGGCACAACAGGGGCCTGTTGTTGAGAGGCAGACGGACGTCCGCGTCGCATTGGGGCAATGGCCTCTAGCACTTTGTCCCTTGCTTGAATACCGGTATTTTTCGCTGGTGAAGGTCGTTGCACGGTGGTGGACGGTGGGCGGTAGGACACCAAGTTGTCAAGTGGGGCGGCAGATTGGGACTGGAGGGTCCGCGATGAGAGAGGTTGCTGCGGTACAATGTGATAGGCAAAGCGTGATTTGGTACCGCGCATGCAATGAACTTGAGCAAGAAGCTCAAACACGGACGGGCGTTGGGTGCCATGCTCACGAAGCATCGATGCTATATCACACACGGGAATGAGTCAAGGCAAGACGCGTAAACTGGCCAACGTACCGATCAAGCCATTCAGTTGTGGAGAATAAACAGGATATGGTGGCATCCGATACTGTACGTTCAAAATGGCCAAAGGGCCATGCTCCTCGAACGGAGTTGTGTAATAGCAGAGCTTGTAGAGCAACACTCCCAAAGCCCAAACATCTGATTTTTCATCGATAGGACGACGTAGATGGGGATCAATCATCTCAGGAGGTCTATACTGAAGAGTCGTGTGGCGGTTAAGATCGGCCTCAAGCGCCCTGATCTCTTGTGTTGTAGATGGGGGCCGGGGTGCAACCGGTGTCGCTGAGCCGAAATCGCACAACTTGAAGGAAGTACTAGATGATTGGAGGATGTTTTCCACCTTGAGGTCGCGGTGTAGTAAAGCCGGTCGTAAATTGTGCATGGCTGCGATTCCTTCAAGGACGTCGACGAAGATCTGCAGAATCTCTGCTTCTGTGAGACGCTCCCTGAGACGCCTGTTCATCATGTCGATGATGCCTCCGCCTAGAGTTTGTTGAAATGAGACCTCTGGGGGTAAAACAGGACACTAGGTACCTGGACAAAATTCCATGAGAATAAAAACTTCGTACTGGCCATTGGACATCCTATGCCATGCGGCGTCGATGAGATGAACGATGTTGGGATGCCCTTTCAGGATCCTCTGATATCATGGTGTGAAACGATAACATGTAGTTGGCAATCATACTGCGCACCATGATATCGACTTCTCTCTTGACCTCGGTGAGCATCGCTTCGTTCGGAACGGCAATGCGCTTAAGGACATGATGGGTCGTGTTATACACGGGTGTCGCGGTCCTCACGAGATAAACATAAGAGAAGCCACCTGAATAAGAGTATTCAGACATTGGAGCAGCAAGATGAGACCAGCGAGAACCTTGGCTGAGATACCTCTCCACCTGGACAGTATACTTGTTCACAGAAATTGTCTGGCCTGGAAGCAAAGTGCCCTTGTGCTCAATGGGATAGGCCTGCTGCTGCATGGTGGAGGTTGGGTGCAGGCAGGGACAACCGACGGACCAGGGACAGGCTTGACAGTCAACGTTTCAACGCCAACAGTGTCGACCTGATTGCGTATTACGAGGAAAGCTGGAATTGAGATGGATCACGTGAGTCGTACCATCCAGTCACGTGATCGTAAGGGTATCCCATCCGACCAACCGAGTCCAGATGCGTATATCGCGACGGGAGTCCGTACCAGGGCCCGATGCCCTTCGCGTTAACTGACACCTTTTTCTGACTCTGTGAGCAGTTATATTTCATACGACCAAAGCAGCTCACACCACGTATCAGATTTGGCCTGTCTCTCTCTCGACTGGTTTATATATATACACATATATATATTGGGCGCCCGCATGTCAGACATTTCGAAGCTCTCTATCATGCAGCCTTACGAAGTCCCCTTCTCCCGCCCTACCACCCCGAGGCCTCATCCCCTCAAGATCGGATGGTATGGCCTTGGCGCCATGGGCTACTTCATGGCACGTAACATCGCCACATCTCGCCAATCACAATCAAGCACGACCCCCGTCCTATTGTATAACCGTACCCTGTCCAAGGCACAAAAACTTGTTGATCTGGTCGGCTCGTCGATTGCCAAGGTTGCCTCAAGCCCAGCTCAATTGGCTACCGAGTGTGATGTTATCTTTACTAATCTTGCCAACGATGCTGCTGTGCAGAGCGTATACAACGAGTTCGCAAAGGCACTTTCGGTATGTCTCGTTTCTTTATTTCACACATAAGCAGGCAGTATCTCAATCTCACGACTCACAGGAAACACCACCCACCAAAGCGAAGATATTCGTCGATACCAGTACGGTGAGTCTACCCCAGATCTCTCCATTTTCTACCATCTGACTCGTGAAAGATCTACCCTGCACTCGCTGGCAAGTATTCTCCTGCAACACAGACGGATGGACGCTAATGAGAAATTTTCAGGGGATATCGACCAACTTGTATCCAGCTTCGTGCACTGCAGCTTTGTGGCAGCTCCGGTCTTTGGACCTCCCATGGGAGCGGATGCCGGGAAACTCGTGATCGCAATGAGCGGTGACTACCGATCCAAGAAAGAGGTAGCATATCTTATGGTCCCTGGCGTGGGCAGGAAGGTCATCGACCTTGGCGGCAATATCGAGAAAGGTGGGTTATCGCAATATCTCACTGTCACTTCTTCATCCACTCGTCCTTCAGCTCCTACTCTCAAGCTGATCGGCAACGGCATGATCATGGGCGCCAACGAGCTGCTCGCTGAGACACTGACCCTCGGTGAAAAATCGGGAATCGGAGCTCGCACCGTGTATGGCCTCGTCAAAGGTATGTCCGTTGATCGGTGTTCGGTTACGATATATGACCAAGCGATGTAGATATAATGCCTGCTCCAAGGTAGGCATTGAATACCTTGAAACTTAATTTCCTTGATTTAGGGAAGACATTAGCTTGATCGCATACGGTGAACGCATGGTGAACGATCGCTTCGATGGCTCCAACGGTTTTGCTATTGACGGGGGAATCAAAGACTCGATGTTAGTGGTGGTCCTCCACTACATTGCCCGATAGGCTGACGAGTCCTTGATCAGGCACATTCGTCGCCTCACCGCTGAACTCAACTGTCCGATGCCAGCAGTGGATATAGCTCACCAACGGATGGTCACCGCAAGGTCCATCCATCAAGAGCAGAAATTAGCGGGTACCCACAAATGGGACATTATCGACTGGAGTGCTTTGATTGCGGGCAGCCGGGTAGCTACAGGCATGGATCCATTTGACAGCAACAAGGTGCGCTGTTTCTTCCGAAATGCACCGAGGCTTCCACAGGAATTGACTATTTCATGCTTCAACTAGAGTACCCGTGTCATCCCGGATGACTGACCTTTGGAAACTATACTTACTAACTTAGTGTCTTGGAAATTTGATGTTCAACGATCATAGAAAGTTGACCAGGTGTATTGCTGTAGTACAACATATCTATTTTTCTGCTGTGTTGGATGTCCAAGTCAAACAATAATTTGAATCCATTTTCAAATTTAATTCTAGTGCGATACACTAGGGTTAGGGTTAGGACGAAACAAGAGCAAAAAAAGTAGGGCCTGCCCAGCCAGAGTGGCCGTGGCAGGACAGGAAAATATTGAGACAGTGCATGAGCCGAAGCCCATACAAGCGGTGATTACCCTCTGTATGGACAGGGTCGCCGTGCTATGGAAGGTCCCCACGGCCCGCATGCCCAGTTATTTGAAGGGGCGCACGCCATCAAGGTAAGTATGAGGTGTTCTCTCGTCTGCGCACTGGTTATATACACTATTTCTTCGTGCACGGACCATCTACCTCGCATCCAATTTTGGATGGCCAACATGGGGGATCTTTTTACATCATTGATCAGATCAAAGTGCCCTTCTGTACTCTATGAATGCTACTAGGTTATCTCGCACTTCTTCTCCTCTCAGCTTCAAGTCTCGTTCCTTTCGACGATCAATTGCTCTCACCGCCTTCCTCAACCCATCAACACTCTCCACGAGACGATCGATAAACCTACCATTCCTAAAGTTGATGTCGTACGAGAGTCTCTCGTCCGAATAGATGTCGATCAGAGCGGAGACTGCTTGGAGGAGCGGTTCAGTGCCCTTAGCGGATGGCGTGGTCGCAGTCGGTAAGATGGATAATAGGTAGCTGGATATCACCTATGGACCACGTGAATTCGACAATTCAGCGTGCATGAACCAAGCAATGTACCTGATTTGCCTCTATGGAATCAGGGTATTGTGCCAGGCATTCTAGCGTACCAATACATTTCACTTGCACTCGGGCTTCCGTACTCGAGTCACAGACACTCATCAAGATCTGGGCTTGCTGATCAATCGGAACCTGTGTGATGGCTGAGAATAGCGAGGCACGTTAAACGGTATTTCTCACTAATTTTCCTTTCCAGATGTTTCCGATGCCCCATAGGACCCCGACGGCAATTTCCCAAATTTCCTGCTTGCGTTCCTGTCCTGGAACGATGTCAAGTCCAACTTTAGATAGTGCTGCCCATGTCTCGGACCACACGGCACGTCCGGTATCTTCATCCGCAGCAAGTTGCGCATTCGGGGAGGCCGAGAGCGAAAGGAATAGATTGTTGAGACATTCGAAAGCGCTCACATGGATGGCACTGAGTGCAGAGGTTGTCGGAGGATGAATTGATGGGCTGGATGGGGGCGAGAAAGAGAGGGATGTTGGTTGGACCAAAGTTAGAAGAGGTCGTACAAGCTCAGGAAGGAGAGCCATAGAGGGTCGATTCGTATCTTCACGTGGATGTGTGTTTTCGTCTAGCGGTATGCCCTCTGTCATGTCATCTCCCATCTCTACGTCCTCGTCTGAAAAAGTTATTCGGTTGTCGAATGGGAGTCGAGACGTTCGTACCTTCCAGGTCTTCTTCGTCATCTTCATCAGTAGAGATGCCCGAGACTGGATCCGGCAGAGTTGCACATGCTCCTGTCAAGATCTCAAGAGCGAGCTGGATTGTCCTAAGTTTGTTTTCTAACCGCTCGAGATCTAGCTCAGTCTGTGACTTGTGATCCGACTTTGGTGTATTTTTCAAGGATAATTTTTCAATGGACGGTGGTTCGTTTGCCTTGGGCGAACATTCAGGGATGATTCGGTGTTTCACAACATAACTAACCTGTCGAGTTATAAGCGCTTGAACCTGTCGTGCCACTTCATCCAAAGACACCGAAGAAATGACAGGTCGCAGAATAGGAAGCAGAAGATCATTATTGACGTCGACGGTGGAGACCGCAGTAGGTGGAGGTAATGGCGACACATTGCTCATGATGCCTGTGCTCCCAAGTTGAGCTATGATACCCTACATCTGAACACGAAGGATCTCACCGCAACACAGGACCTTGAGAGTCTCGAAACGATCTCTGGAAAGATCTTTTGATTTTCCTTTGGGATCATGTTCGTTGCATCGCACGATGTCGAACAAACATGAACTATAGGCAGCATAAGAACGAACTTCGTCTATTGCTATTCGATTATCGTCTGTGAGAACATATAGACTCTGGGCTGCATGAGACCAGTTGGTCAAGTGAAAGTGGTGAGGCAATGAAAGAACTACCTGCTGCGACTACAGTGGATATAGGCAACTTGTCGCGGGAGGACAAGAAAGACACCAAGAACGGGATAAGATTGATTTGGTTGATGGCATTGAGAGCCTTGTTCGAAGTCTCCCTGATCTTCCTGAGATAAGGACCATACATCGGGAGGAGTAAAAGTGCTCACGACAAGCACCACAAAATAGTGATCACATTGTCAGCAAACTCGTACACCATCTTTTTCGCATTTTCCGGGGCATTTCGTGGGGATTCAAGAAATTGGGCAAGTGTAGCGGATACCTTGTGCGATAAACCATAAAGTCCGGATATCTCTGAACGATGATACACACAAACCTTTGGCACAAACGTCCTCAGTGGGGCAAGGATGTTTTTATTGTACATCTCCGCGCAAATGTCATATCCCCCATCGATACAAAGATTTCTAGAGTATAGAGGGTCAAAGTTGGTCCAAAGAGACCCGATCTGACAGACCGTAGAGCGCCAGCAGCCTCAATCCACACCTCCTCTTCACTATCCGACAGCCGCGTGATCAAGGCTCCCACCACATTTTTACCCTGAAGCAACCTCCGGGTCGATGGATCGTTTTGTATGAGGTTAGACACTGCGACACAAGCCCATTTGCGCTCAGATCCGTCAGGGCTCTCCATCTTGGCCGTGTTACTGAACCAGGTGAAGAATCTCTTGAATGCGAGAGACATACCTTTTGAATGATGGGCAGGATAGCCTCTATTTTTGTGGAGGCAGACTCAGCAGATCCAAGACCTTGGGGTAAATGTGAATCTGGAACCCTCATCGGGTTGTGCCTGCGCATTGCCCGTTTCTTTTGAGACTTCCCCATGAACCGTAGTGGTGATCGCAAAGTTTGGACTATAAGATAGGGAGTCGGTCACCGAGATCTGCTCATCACCCACAGAAAATCTCACGTGACTTGCGGGAGAACTTTTCGCAAGATGGCAAAAGAACGTCAATCATGCGTGGGCACGCGATTACTTATTTATAACATGCACCTGCGACAAATTATTTTATTTAATTCATCGGCGCTTGGTACCACTATATAAGGTACAGTGCCACAAAAAATCCCTAGTTTAGTAAACAGGAACAGTAGTGCAAACAGTCCGCGGATGAAAAAAAGATTAGTGATATGCTTATCATATATCATATGGTACTTGTACATGAGTGCGCAAGTCCGTTTACATGTCCCTCAGCCTATACAAAACCTCAAGGATGATATCGAGGAAGTATGCCATCCCTGGCGGCAGACTCCAGTATGGAAGGAAAAGAAGCGCGCGATGTGGAGGACACAGTCGGGGATATGGATGATTCTATCACGCTGGTAGGAGTAGAGTCCAGATCCGCCGAGGTGGGAGCCTCAGGGACGCAAGATGAAGCCCCGTCCCAATATTGGAATAAACCTTCCAAGGAAGGCGCAGAGGGCTCCAAACCAGGTTCATCGATAGGAGGTGCACTCGGGGAAGCTTCGAGTGAAGGTCCTAACGTTCCAGGAACGGGAAGAGAAAACAGGATGTCATCTCCTTCTCCATAACGGAGGGGGTGGTCATCCAGATAGCCAAAAGGGACGTCGGCTTTGGAAGGAAGCGGAGGAAAGGAGGGGGGCAAACCGAAATTTTGGAAAGTCGTGGGTACTTCACTCAAGTCGATGCCCAAGCCGTCCAAGTCGTCTTCTACCTCATGCCATTCTGGTGCAGAAATTGATTGCATTGTACTTGGACTTGCCGTGTCGGCCATGGGAGAACTTGCCAACTCCCGGATGTGGGCAAGCTGCGCTTTGTCATCAGTAGCGATATGCCCATCACTTGGAGGAATGTAGGGGAGTAGTTCGTCTTCTATAACGGAAGGCTCGTTACTGCGTTGGACGGGATGTGGGTTGTCGGATGAAGGAGTCGAACTCGGATTAGATACGGCAGAGGGAGGTAGATGAGAAAATCCGGAAATGAATGACGCTCCATAGGTGGGCGGCGATGAAGAACGAGGGGGATCGTGTAGGACAGCAGGTGGTTCGGTCACGTAACCGTTGGGACACAAGATTGTTGCTGGTCTGGAAGAATCTGGTCCCTGTGATACAAACGAATTCCGACGAGACGGAGCAGACGGAACAACGACCGACACCTGTGGTGAGTCAGAAAAGGTCGGAGATAGCGGTCGATTGGCTATGGAAGAAACCATGGGTCTTTTTCTCCGCCGGCGCGCTGATTGACGAATATTGAACCTCCATCGGGTACTCGCTTTTGCCCACATTCGCATCTTCCCCCGAGCGTCTTTTTCTCGCACATTGTCTTGGGAATCGTCGTCAGCACCAAGCTTGTGCGCAAGCTTGCGTTCTATATCCCTTGTCCTTTTCTTGCGTCTTCTCCAAATGAGACAACCAATCATGAAAACACATATAGAGCCGGCCAAGATGATGGCTAGAGCAAGGATGATGGTCGATTCTGTGCTTGTGGAGCTGTTGGTCGTGTTATTCCAGCCAGCGGGCAGCACCGATGTGTCAAACTGCGCAGTGGAAGTAGGTATGGGGGTTTGCGAAGAACTTGGTTGCGATTGTATGCTGGAAGTGCTCGTAGTCGAACTCGAGCAACACTGGAAAGAGACGCTGAGATCGAAAAAAATGGGTGCGGTTTTAGGACCACACTCACTGTTGAGCCGTACAATGTCCACGCGTCAGTTTTCCGCCAGAGACGGTCAGGTCCTTGGACATATTTGTCTGCAACGGCTTCATGTTTAGAGTATTTAGATGTCGGTGTGGGAGTTGGGGATGGAGTTGAGCTGGACGTGATCCCCACACGCGGGGCAAGTGTGACGAGGACGTCCGGTGATGTGTTGATGTTATCGCGTTCGATAAATGGGCAAAGGAAGGTGGGAGGTGGGGTCGGGAGGGGGAGGGGACCACCTGCAACTACGGGAGGTGTAGTGGCGATGATCGCAAGGGCTGAGAGGAGGGCAGGGGAGGGGAAGCGGGGCAAGGAACGTGCAACGGTATGCTTTCGCGAGCAGGGCTGCTTGTGCTGAAGGGGATCAGGGTTTTGGGGAGGGCGATGGGCGTCTGAAGGAGAGATAAGTTCGGCGTAGTGATTCCATCGGCCATGTTTTGGCTTGGCCATGATACGAGAAAGCACAGAAGACGTGCCAAGAGAGTCTTGCGGACACGGCGTGGCTTAATGCGGAGACCAAGCCGAGCTCGGGGCCAGAGGAAAGGAAAAAGTCGTTGAAGAGAGACGGTTACCCCTGTCAGACAATAAAAACCTGGCGTCGTGCACAACGCTTCAGCCCGTCGTCGAACAAAGTGTTGAATGAGAGGGAAAGCGACCAGAAGTTGGCGGGAACGCCAGCAGCTTAAGTAATATTTATTCCGCACGCTAAAAATAATTACTGCATAGCTAAAAACGGATATACTGGGCCCGAGAATATTTTTAATCCTGCAATAGCCGACACCGCCGTCGCTCCTCGTTCCGCTTCCGCGCCCTCTCCTCCACTTCCTTCTCCTCTTCTCTGCTCCGTAGCCGTATAAACGCATCTTCAGACCCCGCTTCGTACAACAGCTTGTATGTCCGCAGACTTATCCGGATCCTCATTTCGCTGCATCCAGCGACCGATTCGTCCGCGGATAGCCATCTATTTTAGTCCATCACATTAGCGAATCAACACATCCCCCAACAAACCCACTCACTTTCGTAAAAATAGTGCACTCCGCCCTTCCTCCTTGTGCTCCGGGATCCATTCTGTAGGCTGTCGCAGCACATACGAGTCCAAGTATTCACACCATCGCCCGACCCCAGACCGGTCTACTTCAGCACTGGGGTCGTTGCCCTCGAGAAGCTGGATCAACATTGTCTTCATTCGTGGGTCCTGTGCCATTTCCAGTAAGGGACATGTATCATCCAGAGTTGGCAAACATGCAGCTACCCATTCAATGCGGTATAAATGTTCGTCCGATCCCACGTGTCGTTCAGCCTCTCGACGATACCGGATCATGTCCTGGTTGGTCAGCCGGTCGGCCTTGCGTGCATCCTGGAGCATAATCCATAGCTCTTGTGACTTGTTATCCGATAGCACGCTTTGCACCTACTCCATTAGAATCTGCTTAGCGTCATTTCTGGAGCATATATCAAACACCCTAACCTGCTTGATAAATGCGGCAATGAGCTTGTCCAACGTGAAGAGGAGGTAGGCCTATGGGACTATTTTCAGCAACCAGCATAGACGCTCGTCCTGGGGTCACCTACCTGGTTGCCAAATAACCATCGCATGTGCTCCTCAAACAAACCGACCTCGAGCTCGCCGTCAAAGAACTTTTCACAGGCGTCAATAAAGTACATGTAAACCAGCTCCTGTGTGCTGTCTGGTCGCTGCTCTCCTAATGCTTCCATGGCCTGTCGTAGGACAGCACCCGGGCCATTCGGATCATCTAAACCCAGCTCGACGGCAATCGGATTGCTATCCATAGGATCGAGGTTCTCCGCCACATGTTTGGCACCATCGTCCTTGCAGGTGACTAGCCGGGAATAGATCGACTGCAGCACGAGTAAGTTGACCAAGACAATCTGGGAAGCTAATCAACTACCTGTAGTAAACACAACAACGTATAAATGGTCGTGTTGGCAAAAAAGGGTTTGCGCCTCGGAGTGTTATCAAAATTAGTACAGGCCTCGGTAGTGCGAATCCAGACGTCGCTAGAATTATTTTCATGGGGCAATTCTGTGCATCTGGGTTCGCCAGCACCATGGGAACGGGGCGAAGTTGGGGTCAGGGAGGCCACGTCTCTCGTGTCTTGCCCGGGAGACTTTTCTTGAGATGATTTAAATAATGATCTTCGAAAAACCCCCGCTGCGGCCGATGGTCCAGTTGCCGATCTACTCCCGCTGTGCGAGTTGCTCAAAGCATCGTGCTCTAGATCATCGTCCTGTAAACCGTCAGAGGAACCGCACGCAGCATCGAATTCATGTGCAGGAAACATGTAAAGCAACGGCACGAATTGGCGGAGAAAGCCCTCGATCGCACGCCGCTCCAGGGGGCTGTATTGCGCCTGAGAATGATCTAAAAAGGAGTAGACCAGACGGAGCGAATCATGCAATACGGATGTCTGAGGAAACTCAAACTCCAGCTGATGCCCCACTGAGCCTGCCGCGAAGGACGGTCGACCTCGTCGCGCAAGCTTCCGTTCTTGAGCTTCCTTGATGCCCTCGACATGCTGCACAAAGTGCTTGGCTGTGATCTGTTTCTTGTCATTCTGCTTGAATTGATTCCCTTGATGATCAAGAGATTTGTAAAAGTTTTTGGCGTCGACCTCACGCCAGGTCTTGTTCCACTCTCGTTGTATCCGACGCCACTCCTCATCCTTGGCCTTCAGGCGCGCGAGCACGACCGGGACTGCGACGCTGGGACAATCCTGCAGGGCCTGAATGACTTCTGTACTGGCATCACGTCCATAGACCTTCTTCAAGGTGCGGTAATAGATGCTCCTGCTAGACCCGCCAAAGTCGGCCTTGAGCCGGAACATCGCACGCTCCTCGTTGGTCATCTCTTCGATGCGCACACTGAGGGGCTCAAAGAGCGCGATGGTGCGGGCAAGTGCATCGAGTTGGACCTGATACTCGTGTCGCTCCTCTTCGCTCTTGTGAAGTGCTTCTTCAAACGAGTTCTTCTTGTGGGAGATGAAGCCGGCCTCTTCTGATGCCCACGTTGGATGGGAAACCCATATATCATTCAAGACGGAACGGCACAGCTCGTCGCGACTAGAACAGGCTAGATTGACCTCCTACATAGGGGATGAGGAACTGATTCATAAGTGTATGCAGGGGTGACTTACGCTTTCTGGTAGTTTGCGATAACTCGGACCCTCACCTTGGTCTGCTGGGAGCGCGGGTAACGGTTCTGGTGGACCTGTGCGAATGCTGCCGGGAGGGCCATGTTCGACACTGGACTGAAACTCGTCGATACGAAGTACATCCTTGAACTGTGCGAGCAAGTCGCCATCGCCTAGAAAGACCTGGGACAAGTTCACGAGGGTTTTGGCATCGATGATGTCCTTTGAGTAGAGGGTGAGCAGCTTAAGGAATTCATCGTAAGTATCCCTGCTCTCTAACGTTCGCTTTGCGCGCTCAAAGAATAAGAGTTCGTCAGGGGGTGTCTGAATGGCGGGATGAACGTTCATGACAGGAGGCAACATGCCCATGTGCGGAAGTGGGGGTGGTGGCATGACATGGGTTTGAGGGAGAGAGGTGGGGTGGGGAGGGGAGGGGGGAGGTAGAGCATATGAGGTGTAATGAGGCGAATCTGGCTCTCCGGGCTTGTGTGTATGCTTCAGTTTCTTTGTCTAAGGCACGCGTTAGCTAGGAAGGGAAGGAGGAGAGGACGACACGAACTCGACTGACTATTGAGCGAGAGGAAGGGACTGGTGTGGTATCTTTCTCGGGACCTTTGCGTCTCCTCTTTTGTGCTGAAACGACGGGTTTCTTTCCAATCTTATCCTTGTCCATGTCGGACCACTGTGCTGGGACACCAGGGCCGACAGTTTGCTGGGGGAGGATGCTGGCGACGCCACCCGGACCAGCAAAGACAATACAAGCCTCGGGTAAGAAGTCCTTGAATTCGGCCAAGAGGTCTGGTGTGTCCTTGAAGAGGAGCTGAACCTGGGCATATACCTGGGACTGGGTGGGGAGTGAAGAAAGAGAGGCAAATTGAGGGGGCAAGGCTTACGTCCTGTATGTGACGCTGTTCTTTTTGGTATGTCTGGAGTATCTCGAGGAACTGTTTGTAGGTATCTGGGTCATCGGCGTAGCGTGCTTTTATCTTGTTGAGGTATTGGATCGCGTGGTTGAATTCGCCGGGAGGTTTGTGATCGAGGGCATTCCTGGCGCCGAGGCCGCCGAGGAGGGTGGCTGCAGCGGTGGTGGTGGAGGCGGAGGGGCCGAGGGAGAATGTATCCAAGGGCTGGTAG
>QFEM01007580.1:0-18486 GCA_003316205.1 Boletus bicolor
GATCGACCAGCCGGTGTAGGTCGGAGCTCTCATCTTCATGCTGGAGGATTCACGTGTTTGTATCAGCAGAACCGGATTCAGTACGGCCGACGCCAATGGGTATGGTGAGCACGCTCACTAGATTCTAACATTCAGTGTCTGATTCTGACACCTCATTCAGTCCCCGACGAAGACCAGCTGGGTGCTGATTTCGTGAGGATTAATGCCATGCCGATTCAGTGCCAAGCTAATACATCAATAGATGGGTTTCCTGGAGAACCTTGTAAAGGTGTTCCCCGATCTCGCCACGCGACCTTTGCATCTCACTGGTGAGAGCTACGCTGGAACGTACATAGTAGGTGCTCCCCTTTCATGTCATCAAGCTGATCCATGCAATGTCACTTTAGCCCTACATCGCCAAAGCCTACTTCGAGATGGATAATCCTCCTGTCAATCTCGCGGGAATTGCCATCGGAAATGGAGTGTTGACGAATATACAGACGTTCGTGGAATTGCCTGTGATCAGCGTGCTGGAAACATATCCACAAATCATCGGGTATGATACCGAGGTATTTGAATACTTTCGGGAACAGTACGTTCAAGGCGGTTTGGTGTGTTCCAGAAATGCTGATTTTTTTTCGGTCTAGGAGTGCACTCTGCGGGTACAATCTCACTCTTCAATACCCTCAACCAGAGCACTTTCCAACTCTAAGGGCCCAGTTGCCCTTTTTGTCTTCAGGATCCTCTGGCACATATGACACGAGATTCACATTGAAACAGCTCATGCATGAAGTACAGGATCGATTTGTCACGAGGCTCAAAGTGAGAGACGGTTCTCCTTTGGAGCACGGCCAGAGATTGCATGCACGCGATTGGAAACGTAACCTCGCGGGTCGCGCGAATGGAACCATCGACCCTTGGTATCAGTGTGATGTGTATTCCGAGATGATTGACTACGCCGTCAACTTCACTTTTCCATGGTGTACGTTTCCATTCCTTTTCATTGCGTCTGGTTGTCCATTCTACAATTCGTCTCTTAGCGCTGGCTGCCAAGTTTGATTATTATAATATACCTGATGCGCTGAGCCCCGAGCCTCTAACGGACGCAAGTGTCTTTCTCAATGGTTCGTCTGTAATTTATAGGTTGGTGGTTGATGTTTACCCACATTCTCCCAGATGCCCAAACGCGCGCTGCGATCCATGCGCCTACGAGCAAAGACTGGGTGGAAGTTATCCCTTCTCCGTTTGCATCCGCCAATAGTTCCAGTAAGTGCTCGTTGCTGGGGGTTCACAGTGGATTCATGCAATCTGTTCATAGCAAATCCTTATGGAGACCCAAGTGAGCTTCGATCCTTCGTTTGACAATAGATGAGAGTTTACTCACCATCTGTCTTCTCCAGGCGTCGAGTGAGTGCTTGCCATGATCAGCATAATCAGATACTCAGAAAGGTCAGACCTATGGCATTCCTGACAGACCTTGCCACGAACGCGACGGCGCATGGCATGGCGATCGTTATATATTCTGGAAACGACGATTCCCTCGTCCCACACTTTGGCTCTCAAGGTAGGTTTCCCCCATGGTCCCCATTCTCGCAGCCTACTAACTGCAGATACAGTCGCCATCCAAGTATGATGTCACATATCTTGCAGATACCTCATGTGTCTGATTTTCATTACCTAGAACACGACGTTCGGTGGCATCCAGGGTTTCACACGCAAGCCGGAAACACCGTGGTACAACGATGCTGGCGAGCTTGCTGGCATCGTCCACCAGGAACGTGGTTGGACATACATCCTCGCTGCTCATGCCGGACATCTCCTTGGACATACCAACCCTAGTTCTGTGAGGAACTGATTTTTTCCGCACTCGCTCTTACTAACACCCCTCTTCAGGCACTCACTCTCGTCCGAGAGTTCATCTTTGGTAACAATCAAACCGGACTGGTGACTAACACTAGCTCAGGAACGGTCACCGTTGTTGGAGGGGAGGTGTCCTCCCTCGGGGGCGAGATTATGACTGGTGAAGCGGCCATCTATTATGGGCAAGCTACGACCGCGTCCAGTTATTTCTTCCCATCGGCAACTGTCGAGGCTTGGGACGACTACGTTGCTACTGTGACCGCGATGAGTCCATGATTTTGCTGGGAAGCGCGCACTAGATCAGAATGTTGCTATAAAGTCACTGTAGATCGCCTCCCTTTAAGGGAGGCGACTCCCTCCTAAGACCTACGCACCATACTCCTAAACAGTGCATCGTTTTTTGGTCTCCCCTCCGTTAGAGCAGCACTGTGACTTCCTATCGGCATACTCTCTAGCAACCCATGTTAGGAAGGTGTCGACTGTAGTTAGTTTTTACTCTATTTGATGTACTCTAGGTCTTTGGCTATCGCCGGGGAAGATGGGCGGGATGATGATATGACTGATCAATAAGGTTGTATGTACACATGGTAGGGACTGAAATAAGGACTGAGATGTGTGTACTACAAGCTCATGTGTGAGAGAGGGAGAAGGACGGGCGGCAGCGCGAAGCGCTGTCCGGCTCCGTAGGCAATGCTGGGCTGTAGACGAGCTGCGTGGGCGGGTGGGAACCCGAGCCTCACAGGATGGAGCGGAACCCTAACGGAACCCTAAGAGAGCTGGCGAGGTGAGAGAGAGACTGGTTGGAGGATGCGACCGATCTGGGAGTCGGTGAAACCGAGCGAGGGGGGAGGAAGTGGTTGTCACGCCACTTCCAGCCGCTCGGACTTCTGCGCATGTGCCTCGCTACTCTGTGGGTTTGTTGTTCATGTAAAGATGGAAGCAAGACAAGCTACACGGTAGCTAGACATGTCAGTAACAGCTCTGCTTTGCTGTCCCTCACCATTACCGGGAGTCCGAATACTTAAGAGTACTAGTAGAAAAGTCTGGAGTTTTCACAGGCGAGCTAGCTTTTTTGTCTCGATGTGAGGACAAACAGCTTACACGCCAGCTTCTTTGATAAAGAAGATAGAAGGCAAGGACGAAACCAACTATCACTCTACGCAGTCACAGAAACGAGAAGATATGACGAGCCGTCTCTTCCTCGCGCCTTTCTTTCGCAATACCACCCATTAAGATGATGTCTTCCGCTGCTCGAGCAACGCCTCCGCGAACTTGGCGAACGACACGCAGACTTGGTTAGGTGGCCGTGTGTTCGTCCCTCTTTCGTCCCCTGGACGATACTTGCCCGTTTTCACTACACATCATTAATTAACATGATACATGATGGAATGTGGTAGTAAAAAGGAAGAGGATAGGTCGCACCTAGAACACGCCAGAGACCGAGTTCGATGGCGCCATCGCCAAGATCTGCGTTCACGTCATCGCCAACCATGGCGATCCCTTCCCAGCGGCGCACATGAGCGGGCGGAGGCTGGCCAGCACCGTGATCGCGATCGTGAGGCAAATCGGAAGGGTTGGTCGATATGTCGTCCGTCTCGTGTCGCGCAGGGTTGAGATCGCGGTCGAGATCGCGCAACACTGCCTCAAAAAATGCCCGTGTAGGCTTCCCGACGACCGTCGCGGGTATCCCTGCAGCGTCTTCGAGTGCGTGTATGAACGGGCCTGGGCCGAGGGAAAGGGCATGATCAGAGGCCTCGAGGTAACGGGCTTTGTGTAAGGCGATGAGCGGTAGGCGGGGACGCGGTTGGGCTTGAGCTTGAGCTTCTATAGCTGAGTTGGATTTTGGGTCTGGGCGGGTTTGAGACACGGAGGCATCACGGGGTCGGTCCTCGCCGATGAGGATCCGGAAGGCGGTGTTGAGATGTACATAGTCGAGAAGGGTCGGCGCGAGACCGACGACGACGGCATCGTAGGGTAATGACGATGATGAGTAAGGTACAGCAGAGCTGGAGAGGCCATCTTCGATCCCTGAATCATCTATGCATTCTTCCAACGCAGATGGTGAGAGCAGCATGTATGGCCTGGATGACCCCAAAAGCCCAGTGAGTAGCAACAGATCAAGTTCGTCAGACAAAACGAAGCACAACAACGCCTACCTCTTCACTCCAAACTCCTTCAACACCGCCCTGAGCGCGCCGATGCTCGTCCACAGCTCCTCCCGGCGAACGTCCAGTCCGGCGGCCAGCAACCTCTCGTGTACAGCATTGCTTGACTCCTTGCTGGTGTTGCTGCAAAGACGGAAAGGGATGTGTGCAGCGCGAAGTTTCGCGAGTGCCTGGACAGCGCCAGGCGTGGGTGATGATCCTATCAAGAGTGTGCCAGAGATATCGATGAGTAGCCCCCGGATGGGAGGAAGTTGGTATTTAGCCAGAGAAGACATCTGTGTTAAAGTGATGGAGGGTGATGATGGTGGTCAGTCACTTGGAATTGGTCAATCGAGATTCATTGGACACTGCATGAGTACCAACCAAACGACAGGGAAACCTGCAAGGGCGATGTCGAGCTGGCAGGTGCAAGCTGTCACACGAGAAGGATGGCGATGGTGTGCGCCGTCAACTTGAAAAGTGAAAACGGACACATAAATCAGCAATGGTAACGCCATGTGCGAGGACTCACTCTGTCAAAATCTCCTCGGGTAGCCGGATGATGTCGTTGCTGACGCGCTGACGAGCAGCATGCTGGCCTTACCGGCAGATTCCGACGCGCGACTTTCTTCAATGCATTTTCCACATCGTTTTGAAAACCGTTGTAAATGGTATCCAATATGGGACTTGTGACATTCCACAGTGCAATAATATTCGGAGGCCAACTCAAAGGTCCGTATCGCAATGGCCCCCGACGATTTCTATTCATCATTTCATAACCTACATGCCATCTTCAGTGATGTGTAGGCTTGTTCCCATCGACAAACATATTCCTCGTCGCGCTCGGTAGCCGAATCTCCATCCCATCCATGTCTCTCGTGATGCGTACTTGACACCCTAGGCGGCTGGTATCGGTCAATCCGAATGCGAGGTCGAGCATGTCGTTTTCGTCGTCCGAGGGTTCGGAGAGGCGGTCATAGTGCTCAGGTGGGAGAATTATATGGCAAGTAGAACAGGCGATGGAACCTTCGCAGGCACCTAGAGTGTGGGGACAATGATTGGAAAAAAAAAAAGAAAGTTCCGCGGATGTCTGACGTGGGATTGAAACTAGGTACCTTCGAGATCAATGTCCCACTCGTGTGTGAGGGATAGAATATCATCGCCTTCGTTCGCTTCAATCATTTTGATGTGTGTCCCCTTGTGGTCCTTGAAATGTAGGGTGATGCTGAGAAGTGAACATGGTTAAAGCTTCGACCACGGACGGAAGGGTGCATGGAGACGAACCCGGTCCCGGGGGCAGGACGCGTGATGCTTCCGTGTCGTTGTGCTGAGATGAGATGTCATCAGCAATGGACAAACGATGCGTGAGAGGAAGGGGTGTGCGTACTACTGGATGCGTGTAACCAGCGACTTTGTACCATAGTGTTCGGGTTTTTAAACGAGCATAAGGTAGAGATGGGCGGCGACAACGACCGTTGCAGTAGATGATGGAAACCACGCCGGGGCTGTGTGTTGCCTACGGACAAACGACCCCGAAGTAAAGGCTCGCCCCTGGATATTCCGACGGGGAGGGTCGGTGCAAGACCGACGACGACAGCATCGCACGATAATGACGATGATGCGTAAGGTACAGCGGAGAGGCTATCTTCCATCCCTGAATCATCTGTGCATTCTTCCAGCGCAGATGGTGAGAATAGCATGTATGGTCTGGATGATCCCAAAAGCCCACATTGATGAGCAGCAACAGACCAAGTTCGTCAGACACAACGAAGCACAAGAACGCCTACCTCTTCACCCCAAACTCCTTCAACATCGCCCTGAACGCGCTAGCAATGCTCGTCCACGGCTCCCGGTGAACCTCCAGTCCGGCAGCCCGCATCCTCTCGTGTACGGCATTGCTTGACTCCTTGGTGTTACTGCAAAGACGGAAAGGGATGTGTGCGGCGCGAAGTACCTGGACAGCGCCAAGGGTGGGTGATGATCCTATCAGGAGCGTGCCAGAGATATCGATGAGTAGCCCCCAGACGAAAGGAAGTTGGTGTTGAGCCAGAGAAGGCATCTGTGTCGAAGCGATGAGAAGTAGTCAGTCGCGTGGGTATCGCACTCGAGGTATGTATCATTCAGGATCAAGGGAAGTCCAAGCGGTATGAGAATTCATCTTTATATTTAACTCAAGTCTAGCCAGAAGTACACCGCAAAGCATCGTAAGTTGTTCCTCCCTGATCCACACTCTACGCTAATGCGCACAAATCCTCTTCACTGTCTCCCCAGTTTCCATCCTTGCTACTGGGGGTAATTCATGGAAGAAATACTCCCTTTTCCGAATGTAACGCTCAGGGGTGGGTCAGAGCACCCGATCTCACTCCGAATACCATCGTACAAGGCGACGTTAGGGTCAAGTTAAGTGCTGGATGTCCTGCTGTCGAAAGTGCTCTAGTGAGGCTGCGTTTCAAGTCGGAGAGGTTCCTTGTGCAAACAAAGCAAGTCCTGGCCCTATCCTCTACCTTCCCACTGTCGACGCCAATTTCACTTCTTTCAGACACTCTGGAGAGGTTACACACATCATTTGTGCACAGACCTAATGACACCTGTGGATAAATGGGTTGTTCCGGGAACAGGAGCAAGTCATGTTTGAAACGGCCCAGGTTGTGAACGACAGCATGAAGCTGCTTACGATGTGGTGCAACCTTTCGCAATTCTCGTTCCGTCAACAAACTTTCCACCGGCTCTTGATTACAGCAACTTCGTCTCCGTAAAGGAGTCTGTTCGTCGAGGCAGATGATGATAAAAAGTTGATCACCATTTGTGTTACAGTCGATCAGAGCGGAGTCGATGTGTGAACACTTCGTCTCTGTAGCATTTGTCAACGGGACGACGAAAGATATATCAGCAGGATTCACAGCCTTCCAGCCGCTGTATGATCTGACCAACGTTCCGGAAATGCCGAGATCAGAAACGATAGAAATCGAAACGAGGGGGCTACTGAAGGAAAGTTTCCCGGAACACTCCCCCACCGCCAAGTATACCGCAGAGGTCAGCGCCGTTAATGGGTTAACTAACGTTCACTCGAGGTGAAGTTTCAAAGTAAATCCAACTCGGCGAGATACTGATAGTGTATCATCAGGTTCTCGAGATCAAGACATCAACATCATTATTACTCGGACTGGACCTGCACGGACATTCACTGAGCCGTTGCGAGTCAGAGTTTGTCTAGATGCATTTTTCTCACCAAAAGGGGTAATCTTGTCAGATTCGTTGATTAAGAACCCTAGATACGTGCCGCGTGCAACGCTTGAAGATCAGAAACGCAAAGAATTCCATTCGAGTTGCTTCCGGCTACCTCTATAACGATGGCAAATGCGACCCTGGACCAAACCCAAGCAAGCGACATCATCACGACGACAAGCACACCCGTCAGTATTCCAATTCAGGTGGACAGAAGGCAGCTCACAAACTTCGAAACATATTACCAAACATTCTCCGGCTCTCTTCGTATCATCTTGGATCTCCCTCATCCACAGAACGACGGCGTCGATCCGGATGACCCTTCCGAGCTGAGGGTCGTCTAGAGACCTATTCGGAAATCTCCCTACTTTGACGACGATGAAGAGGAGTGGTGCCTTGGCCGAATATACCCGATGAAAAACCTCCCAAGCGACTGGTTCGGAGAACCTATACAGGGGAGGTTCCAGTCGTAGGCCTTCCGGTTGATGGCGCCATGCGTGAGGGACGTCGCCTTTTTGCAACTACCGGTGCCCTCGCTGCCAAGCAGGTTGTGATGTCGGATGGCGTGGACTGCCATTTAGCTTCTCCAATCCACTATCTCGCGGATGGTGTGCAGGCACCAATATTCGTGGACAGGAATGCGATCCAGGAACTCCAAGGGATGGCACCCGTGCATCGCAACCTCATCGCACCGCCCCTCGAGCCTGTGGTGGAGTCCTCAACCGAAGGGAGGGGCTCATGCGTAGCTATTTCCAGGTTACTGACGGTAGCAGATCCTTGATCTACGTTGGTGAGACGTGGTTGAGGAGGGTGGCACAAGATCACTGGGACACCAATATGCGGACCGTGAAGAGAGGGTCACACTTCTGGTCAATTGGTTCGGTTCATTTACACACCGACCAAGCATGACCAAAACGGCTGTAGATGTGTGAGAGAGGGCGGGTCGCGCTGAGGGGACTGCTTGGCGTAGATCCTGAAGTAATCATCAGTGGTTAAAGCATGAACTCGCAATATGTTCCAGATGCTATACCAACTGTTTGAGCAGTGTTGCAGGAGTCGCTGTAACAGGCTTAGCGAAAGAAATGGACATCAACGCGCCCAAGAACTTTGAATTGCGACGAGTATGATAATTAGATTATGCAAAGATATTGGTGACAGACTTTTGATACAATCGTGTTAGTACCATTCAGGCTTTAGACTATCCGATTCTTGCTTGTGTAGATAAATGGAATGGCAAGCACTCCGGTGTTTCGCGTCTCAGCCTCACTGGTGTCGGAGTTAGGTGGTATTGTCGACTCTGTCATCGATACTATGGTTGAGGGTCCTCTCCGTCCCAGCAACCTGCCGTTCCAACTCCTCGAGATACATGTTTGTTATATCCACTCGTCGTTTGATCTCCTCGACACGTGTTCCAGCCCCTCGGCCTGTTGCTCCATCGACGCAGCCGCCAGTTGGGCGAGGTTCTCGATGGCGGCGGCATGCCGAGGACAGACGGGGATGCTCAATTCCACAAAGTTCGCCGAGTCGGCGGTAAGCTGAACCAACGTCGACATCGTATCTTGATGCCAAACAAGTTGGAGACGACCGTGTACCACGAAATACATACCCAATAGCCGCTGGGTATCTTCGACGAGCCTGCACACCTCTTCGAGGGCTGCGGGGTCTGTCGGAAGGGTAAAAAGTGGGACATAGTGAGTTTCGATGTTGGAAAGTTGAACTGTTATTGCGTAGACGGGGATCCTGTACTGACAGACATAGGTTGGCACCGACTGATTTTTATGTCCACCGTTTTGGACCCTAATTGGAATATTTGGCCTTGGTGATGATGAGACGCATTGCGAACTCATCCAAGTGAGTGACTTGGGGGGCACATAGGGATGTGTTATTCCATTCTAGAGTGGATGGCACCATGCCGAGGATGATCATAGTGGGGGTACCCAGACTCCAGAAATCCAAGTTGAACGACAGCGACGAAATACACAGCAGATAGTTATATATAAGTTACGCACCAGCTCCTTGGTGAGCTCTGTAGGAATACGCTCTAGGACCTCAATGTCAATTGGCGATCCGAACCGCGTGTGCATCCGCCTGGGCGTCTCCCATTTCAAAGCCTCTGCTCACCCTCCGTTTCATCCTGCTCCTTTTCTCGTTCCAACGATGCAATGACCCGGTCCCGTTCCTGAATAGCCGCGATTGCCTGCTCGGAGATGTTCACCAGCTCATTCAAAGATCCTATAGTACATATCGGGCGCCTTAGCTCGCAACGACATATCATCCACCAAGTTCATTCGACTCACGTTCTAACCCTAACATCATTAACGTCTATGTGCCACCAAGATTAAAAAAAGAGTCAGCCCCCATCTGGAAAAAAGCGGTAAATAACCTAAGACTACGAACCTGGCGAGATTCTCCATCCTTCAAAATATCCATCTTGGTATAGTCGGTAAGCTTTCTCCCACCCATGATGTCATCGACGAGACTCCAGACCGTCTCATCGACAAACTTCTCCACGTCTGTCGAATGCCCGTCGAGATCACCGATCAGTTGCATGTACTGCTGGATCGATCGTGTCTCTGTCAAAATCTGGCGCGGAAGCTGTTCAAGCGACCGTTGTGCGTGTCGGACATGCGAGTCGGGTTTGGAAGTTGAGGCAGCGGCGGGGGTGGTGCTGTCATCGACGGTAATACTCGCTGGCGGCGATTCATCCTCCAGAACGTTGGTTTCCTCGCATTCCAACGTGTCGTGGAGGGTAAACCTCACACCGGTTGAGGTGCCTATGCTTTGCACTTTTTCGCTCAACTCGACCTTGGTACGTTGGCGATATTGCCGAACGACATGTTTGAAAGAGTTGTGACCAAGAATTCCCTTGTATCGGGAAGTATATGCTTCGGAAACGACTGCATGAGGAAGTGTCAGTGCTGTCCAGTCAGGATAGACCTCAAATGCTAACCCGAAATAAAGATAGTCATGGTCGCAACACCGACCAAAGCCCATACGACAAAGATGGAACGACCTGCTGGTGTAGTAGGCGCCAAATCTCCATAGCCAATCGTAGAAAAAGCGATGAAGCCTATCAGACAGCGTTAGCCAATTCCTTCAAGGAAATGGGTCTACTGACAAAAGTATACAGACAATCCATACGTCCAACCCTCTGTCGCTTTGAAGATGGCTGCACCGCCCTGCATAACGGGCTCAGTGATTACTCCCTGATCACCTTCGTGTTCGCTTACCATCCAGAAAATGAGAAACCAACCCCAGCTCAAACCAGAGCGTGTATAATACGCTTTCTTCTCCGTATCCACTACATCGGCACGATAGTCTCCGTCCTCCGAGGAGCTCGTTTGCAGACTCCCGGTACTGTTCGGGACGGCCTGTGACCCGCCCTCGACCAAAGCATCCTGAATATTTTGTTCACCTGGAGCGGGATTGCCACTAGACTCATAGATGGAGAGGCTCAGCCTGGTGAGCACCGCGGCCATAGCACCCAACCGGCGATGTGTCAAAGGCTCGATAGCGAGTTTATCACGGTGGTAAACCGGATGAACCACGAACCACGATGGTAAGGCATGATGCTCGACACCAGGAGCATGGTGGCAGGCATCTTGATCGTACGTATCGTAGAAATCTATAGGGAGCAAGCTATCGAGGGGGACACCGGCCTCCAGGGCTGCACCCTCGAGCTGACATGGCGGAAGGGCCCACAAGTTAAGCTTCGTACCGCGCCGGGGACGACTCTGGTGTGTGCTTCTCCCGGCAGCCGACTGAATACCCCACTCAGTACGCCAAAACCCGGACTTGAACTTCAACCAAAGGGAATTGCGATGGCTTGTGTCCTTTGGGATCCAAAGCGGTGCATGTCGTTCGCGTAAACGCCATATGACAGCATGTCTCCACCGATCCTCCGCACGTCTCCGACGACGAACAGCTCGTCTCCTCTCCTGGATCGCCAAGAGCCGCCTCCGATACCCAAAATCAAGGCCTTCTGAGACACTTTCGCGAACATACCCGACCACGAAAGCGAGATTGATCACGCCTAGCGTGGCGTAGAAACAGATAAACACTCTAGAGCTTCTGCTGTCTGGGACAATATCCCCAAAACCAATAGTCTCGATGGTTACAACCGTAAAATATAAACCATTGATGAATGTCAGGCCGAGAAGAAGCGAGTTGACAAGAGCACCCAACGCAAGATAGCAGAATAGGCCAACAATGATAATGACCAAGGACCGCTGTCGCCTAGTGAGTCCGCTTCCTATAATGAGTGATCAGCTGACCACTACGAAAGTAACAGTGCGGCAACTCACCACTTCGCTTGAAATCGGGGATTCGGATAAGATCGATGATGAGGGTCACATTCGTGAACATGGACGCGATCGTGGAGCATAATGTCATCCAGAATGCCTCGCCGTATGTGTACCCATCCTTTGTTGCTCCGAATGTGGCGAGAGCAACAATGTTGATAATATCTGAACACAGTGGCAGAGTCACGGCACGGGAGATGTGATGGTCAACTTACCGTGTATTGAGAGAAATAGGGTGCAAAGAATCGTCATTGTCTTGATATGCCTCTCCAAGAAACGGACGACTAAGCAGACGTTGGCCAGCACTGCGCAAAGTATACTGAGCGCAATTCCGACGTCCAACAAGGGCGGGTTAGGTTTCGAGGCTACGATGGTGGAACCATCCCTACGGATAAACCAATGTGCTGTTAACCCAGGTATCTCTAACAAGATGCAAAACGGAATGGTGATGCCAGATAAAATTGGCAAGACTCGATAGTGGGGTATGTATGCTTGGATCTCTTCTTCGTCGCTAGGGGAGGGAAATGCAGACGACAATATCCAGGAAAAAATGCGGCGTGGGCTACGTAGATTCGCATGTGTCTGGTCGTCCAAACCGACAGTGGGGAGAGCATCGTCATATTCCCGGTCGTCGTCATGTTCCAAGTCTACATCGTGTTCATTGGTTGCTCTGCCACTATGCGCAATGTCGCTAGGATCACCTCCTACTTTCTCCGAGTCCTTAGTGTTTCGTGAGTCCCGTGAGGGCGTTGCCTGGAATGTCTGTGATGCACCAGCACGCTCCTCTTCGTCAGGGGTTTCGTTCTTTAACAGATGTGTTAGTAACGCCTTCAAGTTCATCAGATAGCTTGTTCGTCGCGGTGATAAGTAGACATGAAACACGGGAAAGGAGCGTGCCAGGACCGAAGGGCACGGATTGACATCCAGGCGCAAATGACATTGACAGACACAACGAATCACAGTTCGGTCGTAATCACATCATATCACGTGCACCTCACCCACGTCTATTTTCCGTGTCCTTTCGACGTGGCACATTTGACTTGCGACCAATATGGCAGAAATTGTTGCAGAAATCAAGAAAATACCTCCAGTGACACGGTTTCTTGTCCTGTCGTCTCTTGGCGTCACCGTACCCGCTATCGTTGGCTTCGTGCCTGCGCACATGTTGGTCTTCATAACCCCCCTTATTACCAAGAGATGGGAGGTGAGCCCCATCTCGCTTCCTGCCAGTCCTTCTCTGCACCGCTAAAAGATTCTCAGGTTTGGAGAGTCTACACCAGCTTGTTTTTCGGAAGTAATTGCCCGTTGATATTTCAGTGTTACTCGAATCTCATTTTCAAATGAATTAGCAATGAGGCTGGAATACTTGTTCCACCTCTTGATGTTATAGTTGAGTTCTTCGTTTCGTTTGTGTGTTCGAACTCCCAACATGCGGTGCTTCGCCAGCCGAAATTCCAACAGTCTCGAGTCCACGCACTATGAGCGTCGCTCCTCAGACTATGCGTGGCAACTTTTCCTTGCATCCCTTGGGGTTATCGTCAGTCTCTCAGTTACCACAATCATAGTAACACCCGTTAACAGCCCCTAGGCCCTTAATCGTCCGTTTGGTTCCGTGGTCCATGATCATGCCTTTCTGAACTGCCTCACGTACTTGATGTGCGCATTGTCCCCACCGGGTGCACAAACGTCCGTCATGGGCCTCGTCACTATTCCGGTCAAGTACTTCCCATATGCCCTCCTTGCGATAGACGTCATCAATGGCCGTGCATCAGAGAGTCTGACAGGGATGATTGTTGGTCATCTATGGTGGTGGTTGGTGTGGGGTGCAGGCACCGGAGCTGGAGGAGTGGAGCAAGGGAGGTTTGCGGGCTTGGCTCTCGCACCAAGGTGGTTGAGAGGATGGTTTGCTGAACATGGCGGAGAGCGCCGCGCTACAAACAGAAACGGATATCAGGTCCATGCACCCAGACGTGCTGAAGATGCCCCAGGTGCTCGTGTCACCAGATACAACTGGGGATCTGGTCAACGGCTCGGCAATCAGTAGGATACGCACTACTTATGACACGGCTGTATTTCACCAGAGAACAAATAGGTTCAGCCACCTCCAGTGCGCAGCCGGAAATTGTATGTCGTTCTGTAGTTCTATGCTTTCCAGCCATACTCGTCCCAATATGCCTTCATTCTGCCTAATACGTCCGATTGCCCATTGTTCTCCAGCCAAGCCATCAGTGTCCTCATCCTAAGCACCGATAGAACGCGTCCTTTGCCACCAAGAATTCCCTCAACCTCCTCCACTGTGCTCCCTCCCTCCCTCCCTCTCTCCTCCCTATCGAGCAATTGAATCACACCCACCACCTCGCCTCCCGCTGCCTGGATCGACTCGATAGCCAGCCTGACTGCCGTCCCAGCAGTCATGACGTCATCCAAAACGAGTACCTTTTTCCCCTGCACAGGTACCCCGACGAGCTTCCCACCTTCTCCATGGTCCTTTGCCTCCTTGCGATCATACGCGAACCCATACGAGCGGCCATACTTGGCACTCAGCACAAGCGCCGTGCAAGCCGCGAGCGAGATTCCCTTGTACGCCGGCCCAAAGATGATGTCGAATGCGGGGACCACATGCGCGTCGAGCGCACCGATGATCGTCGCCGCATATGCGTTTGCGATCGTGTCGAGGATCTTTCCGCTGCTCATCAGACCGGCATTGAAGAAGTAGGGTGAGATCCTGGTTGAGTGTGTAGCTCGTGTGTTATCATGTCATGTCACACGATCGGTTTGGGCGATTGGGGGGAAGCGTACCGTCCTGATTTGAGAGTGAACTGGCCGAATTTGAGCGCGCCGACCTCTTCTGCTTGGATAAGCAGCTCAGTTTGATAGCTCTGTATCGCGTCGGTGGACATGATGGCAGCAGTGGAAGAGCCAAAGGATTAATCGACCAATCAGTTTTGGCTCAGTGATTAACCTTTTTTGTACGTGTACCCCTGAGCAACAGAAGCGAACTCTACAGAAGACCAACGATGCACAATTTTGTGTATGGAGATTAGTATTTATCATGTTCGTCCAACATATATGAAGCGTCTGTAAGGATTTTCCTCGTCGCGGAAATAGCGATAAAACGAGCTCCTCCCCCGAGGGGGAAGAATACACAGGATCGAGGAGCGGTGCAAATACGTCTCGCTCCGTGGAATCCTTGGAAAGGAACCCCGGAACTACGTCTTCATCCACGAAGAGAGGCCCACGCGCACCCTCTTTAAGGTAGTGTGTCACTGGAACCTGCTCGCAGCCCATCTCCGAGTCATCCGACATAACCACCTGCATCGCTAAATCCGTGCTCGAATGAAGGTAGCCCTGTGTTTGCGTGACCTCGACCGCCTTGCATGATTGTTTTCTTCTGCCTCCAAGGCACACCTTTTGTTCTTGCTACTGCCCTCCATCACGGTCGAACTCACTACATAGGTCTAAGTCGAAGCGTTCTTCCTCTGTGGGAGGAGCTCGGAGGGTGATAGCGAGAGCACTGCCAAAAGTCTGGTAATATGTTTCGAAGTGGGAGATCAGTCGACGGTCTACTTCAACAGGAATCATGACCGTAACACTCGTCGTGATAACGTCGTTTTCTTGAAGTTGGTCCGAGGTCGAGTCTGGGATCACAACAGAAATTGCAGGGCTAAGGCGACTGATACATAGAAGGCGCCATGGATTTTGTTCTGCGTCTTCAACATCGGAAGATGTTGAGCGCAGAATATATCGATTCTTGGTATAGGCATACTCGACTTCTCATCTCGGTAAAAAAGCTGGATCCACACAACCTCGAGCCGTCAACGGTGTAGATGATGTGTGTGCAGGTCCCGTCCTGGTAATGACCAAGGTGACGACTTGATCTTCCAAACCGGTTTTCAACAACCCGGAGCATGCCACCAACATGAATCTTCCCAGAAACACCTTCAGTGAATACCAAGTCAGAGAAAGTGCTGAACTCTACGGTATAATTCGTACTGGGAGAGTCCTCTCCATAGATTCCCCTCCGAGCTTTGAGTTCTATCGTCTCCAAGCTCGGCAATTAAGGTGTGTCTGCGGGACAGAAGTGGGCTGAAAATCCGTGAAACCGGCTGTATTTCAGTCGCGCTTCCGTCCACAAAAGACACTCGGACAAAATACTCGTATATTGATTCGGCGTGGATGAGCTATGGCAAGAAGGCTAAGCACTAGTTCATCCTCGACTTTCAAAGTCAGATCCAACTAACCTCGGGCTCAGTGCTTTTATCGAGACCAGAATGCAAATAATCTGAAGTTGGGGGGAAGTCGGTGGAGGGGACAAGGATAGAGAAATCTTGCACGATGTCGCGATTAGCTTCTCCAACTGTGTGTATAACTTGCGTCGTTTCGAAGACAACTCTCTCCTCCTCTCGATCCACCCACAAGTCCCTGTTTATGAGCGTCTCTATACGCAAAATGAGTGCTGCGGTAAAGTACCTGGTAATGCGTGATGCATGTTGAGTGCGTGTTCGAGCTGCATACACTCCGCATCTTCCCGAGAGCAACTTGACCCCAACGTCAGTCAGGATTTGGAAGAATCGGAATGTAAGGGGCCTACAGAACCCTCACAAAAGACCTTTTCTTGAAACGCAGCCCCAGGACATCCAGGGTCTATCTTGACCCCAACGGCGCCCTGGATGATAGTATTCGGAGCGAGATCAGGTGTCGGAACCCACGCCCGGGCGACGCCATAGAAAGAGCTGAGGACGCGAAGGAGACAACAAGTTTGAGGTAGACTGGCTGTCTAATTTTGACGGCCCGATATATGTATTGCTGAATCGAGCTATGTCCCTTCTTCAGCTTGTAAACTCACGTCCTCACTAGTACTATTGCTTTCCACTGGAATGGCATCATTACTTTCAATGACGTGATCCTCGTGTTCTACAGATGATTCTTCTTCACCGAAATAAACCGCCCGAAGGAGACCCTGGTCGATGTCGTGGCACTTGACCGCCATCGGCCCATCATGCAGCAAAGGGAGGTGGGCCGGGTGCTATCTCATGAATTGCGCTGCACGCACTATTACTTAAACCGCGATCACGGTATGCCTTGCTTGCTCCGGCCACTACAGCCGATATTAGTTTGAAGCGCTCGTTGATGCACAAAGTCTGGTCTCCAGACTCCTGCAGTTGTCCCTTCCTCCCGATAAACCTCCAGGCTCCCTGAATTGTTCGTTCAGTGTCCGGATTTCGCTTCCAGCGTCCAAATCGAAGACGAGAACACGTTATGTTTGAATGTGCCCAGATGACAGAGGAACACAAGCGAGTAAGGAGGAGGCTCTCCAACACCTCAAAAGCGATACGGTGGGCACCTTGTGACCTATGAACTCCTCAGAACGTGTTTCAACATTAATTCTGATCAAGGATTCACCCAAAGCCTAACTCGATTTAGATTCCTGTGGGCCTAGAGCCGTTCCCTCCCCAGCGCGACTGCGAATAAAAGGGTTAGCCCCAACATGCAAGCAAGGTTTCTGCCAACGTGGGCGACATTTCCGAGGTACGAATTTTCTGCACAACATTCGCCCTTATCAGCAAAACGATCAAACAGGATCTATAAGTAAAATGCCACCAGCAGAAACTGCCAAAAACTTCATGGTGCGAGTGCGGTTCGGTTCCCGGTCGGGTCAGGCTCCATGGGAGGAATCAACACATGGAAGGAATAAGATGTGTTCGCAGTTTGATTCCGAGACACGTCGACTGCATCTGCACAGACAGTCTCTCACGTTGACAAGAGACGACTCTTATCCCGCTGAAGCGAGAGCCTTGGTGAGCTGCGTGGTTCCAAAATGGGCAAAACCCTGGACTAACCCAAAAATAAAGGGCGAATTCAACACTCTAGCAGGTATTCCGAACTGTTGATGTGAGTGCAATGAAGACGATTCGATGTTGTTGCTCAAAGCTCCGAGTCAGGTAATAGATGTTTACATATGATATTATCAGGCTAAGTTTACGCCTGATCATAGCGAAGTCACGAATGGCAACCTGCAGTCTAACCGCTCTCTGAAGCTTGCGTCTCCCGTTCGGTTGATCTCCGCCAAGGCGTCGCGCGATCATGTGTTTAACAACTTTGATAATGGTACCGCTCCTCAATCAGACGTCCGGTGTTGAACTATTTTTCACTCGGAGTCAGTTGATAACTGATCATTTTCAATAGCAGGTTTTTGTGAATGATAAAAAACCCACGGTATGTAGCTCAGTATAAACGATCCAAGGACAACGCATTGTCTTCACCGCGTCTTACTATCCCGCCATGCCTTGGGTGTCATGCGCTGCTCTACTGCTATCAGTGTCTGCCCTCTCCCCGTTCCCATTCGCACAGGCTCAGTATACGCAAGATAGCTGGCTTCACGTGTATCCCGGAATGCCGACCAGCGATTACGGTCCGGAATGGCAGAACTGTGTGTACTGATACCACATATGTACATCCTTTTCCCCCACTCACACCATGACAATGTTCTCGCAGACTTTCAGGTGACCGAGAGCCTCCCAAATGTGACATGGCCGCTCTCTCGGAACTGGGCTGGCAATATCCCTGTGCAGAGAGTGGGTCATCCGAATGATACTCTGTTCTTTTGGGCGTTCGAATCCTCGAACGGCTCGCTTACAACGAACAGTAGTGAGCCTTGGGGAATATGGCTTAATGGAGGGTGAGTTCATGAGCATATATATGATACACAGCTAATGGTTCCGTGTAGTCCCGGCACGTCGAGTTTCCTCGGACTCTTTTTCGAGGTGCGCTTACACTTTTCGGATAGCATATCCCTTCGCGATTATCGTATTAACATCTATAAACCAGAATGGTCCAATTTCAATCCTTAATAATTACTCGGCCGCCGAAAACCAGTATGCATGGACCAACGTTGCTGATTATGTGTGGATCGACCAGCCAGTGTACGTTGGTGTTCTCATCCTCGTGCTAGAATATTCACGTATTTGTATCAGCGG